>JAAXCT010001755.1:0-129561 GCA_012490785.1 Eragrostis nindensis
TGAAACGCTCATATTACTAGCTGTCACGCTCGTCACAAGAAGTTCCAGTCGGAAATGTTTGAATCGAAGTCGCAATTACGGGCCGGAGTTGAGTTGTTTAGAATAAAAAAGTTGCGCTCAAGTGGGGGCCTCCAGAAGTCCAGTCCAATGAACTTTGCTGCGTTTCGTTTCTCTGCAATGTTCTTCAGGGTGAAGACGACGTTCTGACCGGTACGTTTCGCACCCGGATCTGCCCGGTTTGTCACATGTACGAAGCCGCAGGCAGCTGCGGAGCTTGGAACCGTATCCCCCAGCGATGGTGAAATGCATGAGCGCGCGACCCGTGACAGCCACATGGGCCCGGCTCGTTTCGACCACCCGTTACAATCAACTAGAGCAGGTTCATCGCTTTGTCGATTCGAACTGCCACGTAAGAATTTTCTGACGTGGATGAGAGAGGAAAGCCTCCTGACACAGCCTTGGTCGCCGGCAGGTTCGACCGTCGCGTTGCTCAGTTGTGGGTCCGGCACTCTCCTCCAACTTCTGTCACCTGTGCTGCCCGGGGTGGCGTTTATCGGCGCAGCTTGGACGGTGTGGGGCGCGTGCATAGTCGCATGGCGCGTGCATGGTCGTGAGACCGGCGCGCATTGGGCCTTGCTCTGATCGATCGCCACATGCCGGCGTTGCGCTGAGTGCTGACGCCCTACCGTTGCCGACAACCCAAGAACACCATGCCCTGCTGAGCGCATGGCAACATGGGATGAGTGACGACTACTAGAGGCTCCGATCAGAGGCCGGGAATATTTCTCGTGGTGTCAGATCTTCATCAGACTCCCGGCTCCTCGTTCGTTGACGTCTGGTCCTGAGGACGGAGATGAACGGAACACGGACACTGCACAGTCGTGATGAACCGGACCTCTCTTGGAAGAACCACTGTTGGAGACAGACAGGCATCGACTGTGATGAATTAATGGTGACAGGCACCCGCGCGAGAGGGACGAGAGAACCTCTGCAGTCTGCACAGCTACGGTTTCCGTTTTCAGAAAGAGACGGGTATCTCGTCTCGGTGGCCAACAGCAGGAAGAAGATGTGGCTACTGGCTTCGACGTGCAAGCCTCGTCTTTCCGTTTTCGTTCCGGATCAAAAGCATTAACCTCTCCTGATCTGCGCCTGCTTTTCAGGCACTGAATTAGAAGATCATTACTGTATCACCAAGTAATCATCATGTGCATTTCGATTAGGCATTTTTTTTGTTTCCATCGAAAATGATTTTGCGATATAGTAGGCGCTTATGACCTCCTCCTCTCTGCCTTGCGATAACTATCCTCTGGCATTACGACCTTTACCACAATGATGTTGTCTATGGATCAGTTTGTTTCGTGGATTGGATTTCATTTTGATGACTACGGTTCCCTTGTGCGTGCTCAGGATAGGTGTTTTGTATAAATATTTTGCCCTATTATTAAGTATTATCTTTAGTTCTTTTCTCCATCTAGAAGTGGAATAAAATAACCCGGTTTCATAAAAGGCATGTAGAAACACACGAATAATTGTTTTATGTACTTTATGTATATCAGGCAGTCTAACTTTGATAAAAGATGCTACTTCTTTAAAAAAAAGGAAAAAGAAAAAGAACAAACAAACCGATGCCAATGCTTTGTGGAATCTACTAGCACATCTGATCTGACCATCTGTGTAGTAGTACTAGTAAGCAGTAGTACTCCTAAGTAGCTGGATATGGATATACCACGAGGAGTCTACGACCATATCAGTCGAACAACGGGGTCGTATGTACCCGTAGCAATTCTCTATCAGAATAGTATCAACTCGTGTCCCTTCCACAAATCTTTACTCTGACAGTGGCGAACTGAATTCCAGAGGAGAAGATGTCCCGGAGATACGAGACACACTAAACAAAAGTGCGATACATGTCATCCTAAATAAAATTTTAAACGATCTAGAGCCGGCCGGCGCAGGTGCCCCCGCCCATTGCGAGCTCCGTCCGTTGCTGTCGACGATGGCTCGCGCCCTTATCGATTAGTTGACCTAATCGCCCCTGTACTGTTACGTTGCTCGCGCGCGCGCGACGTCAATTTCTCCGTGCGTGAATCGGCGCCATCGCGATTCCCCCACTGACGGCGACGCGGCACCGGGCCCGCGGGCGCGTGGAGAAGCCGCCATCAATCAGAGCCGTGGGGGCCGGGGCATGGTGTTGTGGCACGACGACGACGACGACAAGAGGATCAGCGAGCCAGGCTGCTCGATCATCATCTTGATCGTGTGTCATCCGGGGACCTGGAGGCCGCCGCCTCCAACGCCGGCGTGGCGACGACGCGTTGGCACCCAACTGGTGACGTCGGCGTCGTGTGTTCTTGTGCCGTCGTCCTATGGCGCTCGATCCATGTGACCATTTTCACTGTGCTGGCGGGTGTTTATGCGTATGACGGTTGAGATATATATGCTAGTCCATCATGGACCGGAGGAAGCGACGTTATGCTAATGCGTGAATGACGAAGCCAACACAAAAATCAAGCTTTTAATGCTGGATTAGATAGGACTAGGAGCAGTATGGCTACGAGTATCATAACAAGTCAAACTTTAGGTACGTTCAGGATGATATCACACTATTCACTTTTCACAAAGAACTGTTTAAGCCTAACTCGCTAGCTAGCTACTATCTATGGCTGCCTACTACTCACTACTAGCAGAGAAGCGGCCGTCGATCGATTCATAGCTTGATGACAACAACCCGAGGAATATTGCACCAAATCTTGAACACAGAAATGCTAATTACACCCCAATCGCCTAATAACCTACAAGCACACGAACAAATGGAGCGAGGCTCGATGGATGCCTCGGCGATCTCACAGGTTTATTTACAGTACTGCTATAGTGATCGCCGTGAACTTGTGTGAAGCTCATCAGTATCCCCAGAGCTGGTCCTGATCGAATTTCTGGCCGGAGGAGGAGGATATCTCGGGGTTCACATCGGACGTGAGGCCGGTGTCCTGCGACGCGCTCAGCCTCTCCCACTCGCCCTGCTTGCACGGCAAGGCCGGCGGCGCCTGCCGCTGCTTGCCCGCGTCGGCGGCGAGGCTACCGTACCCGTTGCTCTCCAGGAGCTGCACCAGGCTCACGCCCTGGTGCAGCTGCCCGTACTGCGTGAAGCTCGTCAGGAACGGGGAGGAGGAGGCGAGGCTGAGATGATCGCCGCCGGCGGCGGCGGCCCTGTGCCACCGCCTGGTTGAAGAATTGGCCCTCCAGCGCGTTGGAGAAGCAGGTCACGTGTGCCGCCGCGGGGTTCAAGGCGGCGGCGGCGCCGGACATGTCCATGAGCGGGGGGAGGTGACACATGCCCATGTCGTCCATCTCCCCGCGCCTTTTCTTGGCTGCTGCTGCTGCTGGCGCAATCCCGCCACGATGCTCTTCTTGAACACCCTGCACAGCACCCACTCGTTCTGCCAAAACAAAAAAAGCACGCAACAACAATTAAGACGTGCCCGTTATCGCGATCGATCGGTGCGAATTAAAACAAGCCCACAGATCGACATGCTAATTCAAGAAGATCCTTCCATAAATAAAGGGAAAGGGAAGGAAAATCCAACCTTGGAAGCGATCTTGGCCGGGACGCCGTTGAGCCTGCCGTGGAGGCGGGTACTCGTGCATGACCCAGCCGGACTTCTCGCCCTTGGGCGCCCTCCCCGTGTAGAAGACGAGCGTCTTCTTGGAGCCCACGAGCGCCTTGCCCCTGAAGATGTCCTTGTCCTGCCCGTGGCCTTCCAGTACCCCCGGCCTCCGTGGCCCTGTTCGTCCTCAGCCCCGTCGGGTACTTGCGGTCCTTGAGGCAGAAGAAGTACCACTTCCTTCTCCCCCATCTTCGCCAGCGCTGCACAGTTAAGGACGCACGACCGTCTTAGATTCTGCATACACAATATGCAGTTCGTATGGAGATCGATTGGTGATGGAGGAAGGTGCTTTGCTTACATGGCAAGTCCAGGGCTCGGTCTTGTTGAGGTCGGCCCTCGCCGACGGCGGAGCGCGGCAAAGCGGGCGTCGGCGACCTCCGGGCGAGGTAGTGGGTGATGAGCTCCTCGTCCGTCGGGTGGAACCGGAAGCCCGGCGGCAGGTCCATGGGCTGGTGCAAGCCCTGCTCCATTGCCAGTTCCTTTCACCTCTCCTACTCGCTACGCGGCAGAGCTGGCAGGGGCGGCGTCTCTGCTGTTGCGCCAACTGCAACTGCTGCCCTGAAACATTTATACACACATAGAAGATACGCCTAAATTAAGACAGGGCTCCAGATTTTTTCAGACAAAGAGGAATCAAAGCAAACTGCTTGTATGCTAGTAATACACATCGATTGCACCTCTGGAACCGAACAAATCAACATGGATTTAAAAATTGGTGAAAAAGTACTTGGCAGACAAGCCTAACATATGAAATTCAATAGGTGCGACAAGAGTTTTCTTTATTCAGCGCATAGAACACTGAGGATGTTCTAAGGGCCCAGGAAAAAGTAGAAGAAAGGAAATTGAAGTGGCAACAAGCTGATTACCTCTTAGAGCAGTAACAGATTTGAGGGTGCGAGAGAAAGAGGAAGTGATGGATCAAGGGAAAGGGGGAGGTGGTGGCCAGGTTTAAATACTGAAACGGCACGGCGTCCTTTTAGTAGAAAGAGACGTGGCGCGAAGGAACTCCCAGGGAGATGGCCTGATGTGTGCATGCCAATTGGGCACAGATGGTTCTACAGCTGCTGTTTCCTTGACCAATTAACTTGCTTCGTCACAGCTAAAGGGTTCGTTGCACCAACAAAGCAATAAGATTAAAGTGTTTTAGCCTAAAGTTTCTGAATTCTTTTTTTTTTTGCGGTGTCAAGTTTCTGAATTTCATAGTTATCTGCACTCTGCTGAATGAGACGTAGATAGAGAAAATTATCCGAACCGAATGCATCATCCAGGCCATCATTTGTACTCCCTCCGTTCCAAAATGTAAGCATTTGTTGACTTTTAGACATCACATTTGACCGCTCGTCTTATTCACTTTTTTTTTGTGAAATATATGTAATGATAAAACAAATAGTAACAAAATAAATGATATTTTCATTATTTTTTGAATAAGACGAACGGTCAAACGTGATATCCAGAAGTCAACAAATGCTTACATTTTGGAACGGATGTAGTATTTGTTAGCACATCATATTATCATTAGCCCCGGAGTATTTGAATGCGGTCAAGCTAATCACATGTCTCTGCATTTTCAGAAGTTGTTGATTGCACTATTGTCAGACCAGATTAGGTTACAGTACTACTAATTTAAACGCGGTGTTATATTATTGGCTTGATGTCAACAATTGCTTCCCGTTTGACACATCCAACTAATAAAGTTTGGCTACCGACGCAAAAGGATGGAGGCGGCCAGCTTGATCTCCCGAAGGAGCCAATCCATCGGTGCCAAGCGTGATGAATCCTAGCTCAGGGACAGCACACCGATCGCAGGTCGATAAGGAGTGGTCGATCACGACATCATCCTACATGCAGATGTGTCCAAAGAGATCAAGAATCCAATCCAGTTATACGCTCGTCCGTTTCTTAAAGACCATCTCTGCACAGGTGCGGAGCCATCTGGCAACAAAGGATCAACTTGGAACTGTGGGGGCTCGAGTTGATATACGTACAAAGACAGGCTACTGTACATTATTCCTTGTGGGCGTCCACTAGTTGCAGAATTCAGATTTGGACACATACGTGATAAATGTATTATTTGTCGTGTGTTGAGTATAGTATATTGGACTGTTCGGCTGGCTGAATTGAAGCCGTTTTACTGTAACGGCTGCAGAAGAAATAACTACTAACACTGTAGCGGCTGATAAGCAGCAGGCCAAGCGAACAAGCTGTATGTATTATAATAAGTCGACTAGTTTTGTGGTATTGTTGGATAAAGAAAAGCGCATAGCACGATTGGGGTGTGATGATTGATGAGTAATGTGATTTCAGGTAGGCCCCGCCCATGTACACATATAGAAAGTGAAATATTGATAGTTTTTTTGTTGAAAAGAGAGACTCAAGCATCAGATGCTGGAGGAGTACTCCGTTCAAACCTGGTCTGAATTATAGATTCTCTGAATTTCTTGCACTTATAATCCAGCACGGCAGAAGCTTAAATGATCGCCGTTGGAAATCCTCGGGAGAGCTCTGCTACTATCGAAAGCTTAAGTGTTTCTCGAATGCTCAAGCGCGCGACAAATCTCAACCTGACAAACGTCATTACAGGTGAGCTTCAGCCAGCAAAATCTAGCTGGAACGCAGAAAAAGACCAGATATTGCCACAGAAGTTATTCAGAAATTTAGAGCCGTGTCTGTCTAGAAAAGGTAGGAGCCCGTTGGACTCACTCACTGCACATGTATCATCTGTTGCGGATAACTTAGTGATCTCTCACGTATACTATATGTTTGTTCCTTCACGAATAATTAAAGAAAAAGAAAATCTCTGATCGATGAACCGAAGTTGCTCCCTTGTGGTGTGAGCAGCTGTGCGCCAACTAGTACCAATTAAGTGGATCCTACATGGATGGCATTGAAATGATGACCGACTGGTGACATGTCGACGACATACACATCAAGATACATCATCAGTGCAGTGTCTAGCTAGAGTTTGCCCCCTTCTAAGTTGGCAGGGCTTCCGTCCTTCTCAAAATCATCAACGGACAAAGCGGCCTCTTTCATGGTCATGTGCCGATCCGCTTCACGATACTACTACTCGCTAGCATGCAGCAGCAGCAGCAGCCACTGATCGAGCTAGCTAGACACGAGCTTAGCCCGATCGACTTCACTAGCCGTGGCTTTCAAGCTCGAACTAATCATTGCACGGCCACGGATGTGATGTTGGCCTATCGTTTGCAGACACTCGGGAATATATCGATCGCGAGCTTAGTTTAGCCGCGATCCTGTATATATAGAAAGCTACGTGTTATTCTTCGTCTTTAAGCAACGGATATCCCGAGGATATTCCCCGGCTGTACATGGGCAGCTTGATTGATGGTTTTTACATTCAGGCATGTGTTTCCCAGTTTGCTGATCAAGCGCGCGTGCGTAGTCGAGTTCGGGTGCGTTCGGCGCACCCCCTCTAATTTTTAGCACCTATTACATCAAAGAGAATCTTACTATTTAAAACTACTTTTATTAATTTAATGACAAAACCTATGTCACAACTCCCCTTCTAAATCGCGAGACGAATCTAATGAGCCTAATTAATCTATATTTTGCTACAGTGATGCTACAGTAACTATCGTCTAATTACGGCTTAATTACCCTCATTAGATTCATCTCGTAAATTCGAGCGGAGTCCTGAAATTAGTTTTGTAATTAAACTTTATTTGTAATTAGAATATTCGTTGCAAAAATCCTCTAAAATTTAGACCCTATACGCCGAACGCACCCTTCGTCTTCCTATTAGGCTATCCGCACTCGTGTTCCTCTATATCCTTCCTCTAAAAGGAATATTCTGTCCTAGTCATCGAGATTCTCTCCTCTAAAACAATTTCTCCCGCACCCATCATTCCTCTATATCCTTCCTCTATACCTTACTATTCTATATTTTATTCACTCATCCCAACCACCATCTCCTCTCTCTTATTTTTTTTTCCTTTTCTTTTTTCTCTCCCGCGCCCCTTCTCTCTCTCTCTCTCCTTATCCATTCGTCCGCCTCGGCCCGCATCGCCCCGCCGCCTCCCCGCCAGCCGGCCTCGCCCCGCCGCCGCGCGCCGCCGGGCCCGCCTCCCCCACGCGTCGAGCTCGCCCCGCCCCCACCGCCGCCCGGCCCCGCTCGGCGCGCTCGGCCTCGCCCCGCGCGCAGCGCCGCCCGGCCCCGCCTCTCCTCTTCCCCCGCGCCCGGGACCTGCTCGTTCCGCCCGCCGCCGTCGCCACCCACGCTCCCCGTCCGTCCGCGCCGGCGCCGAATCGGACGACGACGAGACCAAGCCCTCCTCCGCCTCCACTGCATCTGCCGCCCCTCCTCTTCCATCACCGCCGCCGCCCCTGCCTGTTCCCCAGCCGCCACGGGATCGGACCCCACCGACGACGAGCTCGACGCCGTGGCCGCCATAGCCGTCCGTGCTCGATTCGCCGTGCTCGTCTCCCATTCTCTCTCTCCCTCCCGGCAGTTGGGTCGCGCGGGCCCCGCGCCACGGTAGCGGAAGGCCGCTACCTCCGCTCAGAATAGCGGAAGCCGGAGGTCCCTTTTGTTTAGCGTGAGGCATAGAGGAGGCCGGTGCGGCTCCTCTTTACGGTAAACGTTCCTTCTCCCCAGTGCGGGTAGCCTTAGCAGGGGTATCTGGTTCGTGCCCACTGCCCAGGCAGTCAGGCTCCCGCGCAACATCGCCGCGCGAGTGAGCACAAGACCACCCCGCAATAGACGGAACCACACCTCGCCAGTCGCCCCGGGCGCGCGCCTCGGTACCTGCATGCCAGCTGTTCAAAAGGTAGTACTCACCTACTACTACCCGTACCCCCGGCTGCCGCGGCCGCGGTGACACGCACACCACCGTAGCGTCGCCATCCAATCCAACTGGAAAAACGTACGCCTCCGAAACCGGCAAGTCAAAGCAGAGGGAGCCAAGCCCGGGCAAAGCGACGGCTTTCCGTTCGCGGCGGGGTCGCGCCCCGCGGCCGCGCTCCCGGAAGGGGCGCGAACCACGACGGCGACGTGCTGTGCCGACGGAAGCCAACGCCCCCCGACGCGTGTCGCGGCGGCCGCGGCCGGACAAGGAAAGAAGGAGTCCAGCCCGCGCGCGCGGGCGACGTGATCCGCGCGTCGGCCACTCGGCCTCCGTCCACACGCATGCACCGCGACCCGGCGTCCATTCCCTTTGGGGCACGTACGTACACTTCACCCCGGCGCACGCATGCACCTAAGCTTCGGCTGTCAAGATGAGACTTTTTTTTTAAAATAATAGTATTTTAATGATTAATTGCAGATCTGGGGTCCGATTAGCAAAAATTGTAGAAATGGGTGCCTGTCGGTAACTGGATGACCGACAGGCATGGTATCGGTAACTGGATGACCAATTGGTCACCGGATGACCGATAGGCGGCGTGGCAGCCGACGTGGCGGCGGGACGGGAACCTGTCGGTCACCCAAATACCGATAGGTCCTATCGGACCGACACCCAGCCCCGATAGGGGCCTATCGGTCATGGGCCGACCGATAGGAACCTATCGGTCACGGGCCGACCGATAGGAGCCTATCGGTCATGGGCCGACCGATAGGACTAGTCGGTCATTGGCCGACCGACAGGCACCTGTCGGCCATTGGCCACCCGATAGGCCCCTATGGTTTTTTTCCCCCTGCTCCCTCCTACAAAACCTTATCCTCTACCTTCTGTTTCTTTCACAGCACCCTCTCTTGCATCACAGCGATCCACTCTTCTTCCACTCTTCAACAACACCGTCCATGGCAGGACCATCTAGTGAAGGTTTTCCATGGACACCACAATACATCGAAAGAGCACTGGAAGCAATCTGGCGTGTAGTGCGTGAACACCGGGATGATCCTTTTAGGGAGAACAATCTCGCACAAGCTGTCTTGATGTTAAATGCAGCAATGGCGCCGCAACATCTCACAACAAATGACCTTAGGGCCCTCTTAGAAGATCAAAGGCATTTGTATCATAGGGTTTGCGAGCTGGCAAACCACCCGTCGGTGTTAGGTTTCTCTAGCACTAGATTCAAGATAATGATGCTCCCCGATAAATATGCCTCCCACATTCAGGTACACAATATTTTTTTTTATGTTATCGGTTTATATTTCGATGCTAATTCGACTGCTTTTCTTATGTTAGGCATTTCCGGAAGACAAAGAATGATCGACAACCCTATCCCAAACTTTTTCTATCTATTTATGTTCTTCGGTGGAGGTTGCATGCCAGGTTCACGTAGAAGGCGACATACCTCAGCCAACAGTAGTGTTTCGGAGGCATCCAACACAGGAACATCCCGTCGAAGAAACACTGCAAGCAGACGCGCTCCGCCAACGCGTGTGCAACCAAACGCCAACGACGATGAAGACGACGATTTCATGCCCATGCCACCCTCAAGACCTCCGCCTCCACCCGAAGACCCTGACGACAACAGGAGGAACCACTGCAGCTCCGGCTATAGGAAGCCCAAGTAGCATGGAGACGTCCTGTAGTGTCGGCGCCATCTCACCAACGGTGAGGTGGAACGTGTGTGTCTCAGGCCTCCACCGATCCACCCACGCTGTCAAGAGTGCACGGTCCACTGGAAAACGAGGGGTCCTGCGGCCCTCGGGTCCAACAACTGGGCAAGAGGTAGCAACCCTGCCGCACGTAACCTGTCATTCGAGTGTTAGAGCATTAAATTTCCGAAAAAACACAATATGAAGAAATAGACAATTATTAAAACCTACAATTCACATATGCGTACCTCGGCGTCCAACGTGGGTCCACACTCCAGAAGTCGTCAAAAGTCCTAAGTCTCAGTGTCTCGTGAAGGTCCCCAGAAGGCAAGCGTGATCGATGCTTAGCATCGATCACTGGATCGATCAACTCCAGGTTAGCCATCTACCTATGAAACATGTAATTGTGCACAGAAGCATTAACATATAAATAGGAAAATAAATAAACAAACAGTTATCAAAGCATTACAATACTTAGTGTTCCAAATAATTATTACACACAGCGTTTGGTAACGTAGTCATACGGAATTGGAATACATAGTTCTTCACACATGATGACTACAGGTACAAAGAAACAAACATAAATATATTAGACTTGATGAAATTAAGTCGATGGACCAGCTTCTTGGTTCTGCTTCCTTGGCTTCCGCATAGGAACACGCCTGAACTCCACGTTGTCGGGCCCCTTCTCCACCGGGTATCGGCTACAATCTTTCCTTAAATGATCTCCACCACATACCAAGCACTCCTTTGTACGACGCTTGACATTCGCTTCATCCATATCATTCTTTATACGCCTAACCTTTCTGCGACCCTTGTCTATCACTTTTTTTTCAGGATCTGGAACCCAAATACGTTCACCCTCTGGTGGCTTTGTGAAATCAGCCACAGCCCGCCATCCCAGTAGCTCGCCCTGCCATGTAGCCATCACAGCTTCCTTCAGGTAGTACGGTGAGACAAAGTGATGAGGATTAATCTTTGCCTTGGCACATCCAGTGAATACATGTGAGCAGGGCAAATGCATTAGCTTTGGCTTATTGCAACTGCACTCGCATTTGTTCAATTGTGGCCACAATTTGCACTCCATCGTAACTTCGGATCGACCAATCCCAAGTCCGCTCTTACCCCGCAACAACACTTCAAAGACGAATTCCCTATTACCTGTTCTCGTAACCATGTGCATCTGCCCCTTCGCACTCTTTCTTCGATGTACTCAGTGATCTTAGCACTAAACACCACTTGTGGGTTGGCAACACGCAAAACTGCTTTTGCATAGCGATCTTGCAGGTATGTTTGAATTCCACGAGTTATACACTCTAAAATCCCCACTAAAGGCAAGCACCGACTCCCTTTCAATACCCAATTATAAACTTCTGCCCCATTTGTGGTCATAATGTGATAGCGTGATCCATCCGTATCTGCAATCAATGCCCATTTCTCCATCGGCTCATCCTTTATCCAATCCGAGAAGCAGTTCACCCTTCGTCCACCCCTCCTGCGCCTAATTTTGTCCTGCGATTCATTAGGCAAAGGATCTAACCCCTTCGGCTCCTCATCACGTGGCATAGGAGGTTTTTTTTTAACATCATCCATGTAGTTGCCAGTGAGCTTGTCCAGCTCGCCCCATAATGTGTCAAATTTGTTCCTTCGGTTCTGTTTGCACAACTTCTTAAACATATCCATAAGTCGCTTGCTCTTAAACTGCCTGTAGAAGTTTGCCCCCAGATGCCTCATGCACCATCGACTATGCAGGTCGGGCCAAAATTCTTGATCATTATAGTCTGTCTGCAGCGTTTCAATTGCTGACAATAATCCCGCATGGCGATCATGTAAGATGCAGACATTGGGTCTCTGCATAACAACCGCTCGCTTCAACCACCTCAAAAACCACAACCAACTATCTGTATTCTCACTCTCCACAATTGCAAAAGCAATTGGCACAATCTGATTCTCCCCATCCACTCCAATAGATGTGAGGATCTGCCCCTTGTACTTACCAGTTAAGAAAGTGCCGTCCACAGCAATAACAGGTCGGCAATGCATGAATGCTTGTATCATACAACCAAATGACCAAAAAGCTCGGCGTAGGACCCTATCCCCATTTGTATTTTGAAACTCGTCCACTCCAACCACGGTTCCTATATTCCTAGCTTGCATAAGCTCAAGAAGACCAGGTAGGTTGTGGTACGAGTCCTCGTATGTCCCGAACCTTCTTTCCAGGGCCTTTTGTTTCGCTCTCCATGCCATATCATAGCTTATCTCATAGCCAAGTCGATTCTCAATTGCATGCATTATAGCAAAAGGGGACATACCGGTCTTCTGCACAATCTCCGGATACATGTACTCAGCTACAAACTGTGTAGTCATGTTCTTGTGTTTAAGAAGAGTCCTATCCAATGAACAGGAATGGCCTACCACAATAGACGCCACAAATGACGTCTCAGCTTTAGGCAGGAATCCGTGAACCCTCCATGTGCAATCAGGAGCCGTGCACTTGACGTCATACGTCCTCGGGTTCGAAATGACCACCGTGAACTCCTTCTTCTCTGAGAACGCCCACCTCTTCACGGCATGCTGAAAAGATATCTTATCAGGAAACATTTGCCCTTGACGAACCTCTACAGCATCATACTGCCAACATGAATTGTGTCCATCATTAACTGTTAAGTTCTCCATATTGATCCAGTCCTGCGGCTCTTCATATCCTAGGCCCCATCCCTGACCGGCCTTTCCATCAACGAAGGTACGATACTCGTCATCATCCCTATCCATTTCATCAACAATTGCCTCATTGACCTCCCCTGAATCTGCTTCTAGTGTGTTAACATTTATTTGCGGCTCATCCTCACTGGTTGCGTGAACCATAGGCTCTCCACTAACATACTGCTCCGCATCAACAATTTGGCCAACAACACCATCCTGCTCCACATTGACAACATTCTCATCAACCTCTTCATGGTGCGTGGTTACCCGATTACATTGCACCAGCAACAAGTGAGCAAAATGCCGTTGCAATCCCATACTCACAAATTGCTTCCAATGTTTAGTGCTTCTCACTTCTACAAGTTCCCATCTCCATGCGCCTCCATGCTTTCTAGGAATCATAGCTCTCACTACAAACCGATATTCTGAAGGATCAACATTCAACAGACTATGTAACCAGCCATACACTTCGCCCCGTTGCATCTCTATCGGATCATTCAAAGAACTATCCACATACTGGAAATTACTCAAATCTACCCCATAATCACGATGCTCAATTGACCTTCTCCGTAAAAAACTCGGAAACTCACTACACCAGACATCCTGCTAAAAATATATTAATTACTATCGGCATTATATGTTTTACATAATTAATTTATCCATATACATAAATATTTTAACACTCATTAACAGATAACAATGCATCCTTTTTTTACAAATTTAATTATGCATTTCATAATTTATTAACTACCTACCATTACACTTCACTAAAAATACTACTCTACTACTTACACTAACTTCCCTACCGTTAACTAATCCATACACTAATATTATTTAACTAATCTAAAGATAATTTACTAATCCCTATACTACGCAGCCACTAATCAATACTAATTTACTAATCCACATAGTTAATCTAACTAAACAAATCAGAAAAAAAAAAAGACAAACTCACCGGCGCCTCTCCCGGTCCTCCTCCTCCTCCCGCCTCGCCCGTCGCCCTCTCTCTCTCTCTCTCCGTCGCTCGGGACGATTCGAATGGAGGAGAGAGAGAGGGGACGGCGCGGCAGCGGATAAGATTCCGCGGCCTGTCGGTCACCGGGAGACCGACAGGCACCTATCGGGCGCTGGGCGACCGACAGGCACCTATCGGGCGCTGGGTGACCGACAGGCACTTTCTGGACGACCGACAGGCCTGCTTGGACTACCCGATAGCCTACGTGGCAACCTGCCGAACACTAATCGGGCTCTGGATGACCGATTAGGGTCCTATCGGTCATCCAGTTACCGATACCATGCCTGTCGGTCATCCAGTTACCGACAGGCACCCATTTCTGCAATTTTTGCTAATCGGACCCCAGATCTGCAATTAATCATTAAAATACTATTATTTTAAAAAAAAAGTCGGCTGTCAAGATGATAGCTACACCGTGGCCGGACCACGACTGCCGGTGATCGTCGTGCGCGGGACGTGCACCGAGCCGATAGGCTCTCGTTTCGATCGCGACGCCGTACGTACGTGATCCAACCTGGCAAGCCTTCCACGTACGAAAGGAACGCACGCCCCGGTTAAAAAACGTTATCGCCTCCCGCTGCTCGTTGAACTTGGATCGCGTCAGGCGGGCGCCGAGCCGCCATGTGTGCCGCCCGCGCCGCTCGCTACTATATGATACTATTGTCGCGGGGAGGAAGGATAAGGAAGACGAGCCGTACGCATCTGCGCCCCCTTGACATTTGCAGATCGAGTCACACGTGTGCAGTTTGTTGGTTGGAAGAGCGCTCCATGCCGCGGCTCGTGATTTCTCCGATGCCGACTCGTCTGCTCAGCTGCTGATTGGCACTGATGCTCGCCACGCGCGGGGGAGGCAATCGTTCATGTGTCGATTATACAATTCATTCAGCAGCTGTACAAGTGTAGTATGTGTGGTTACCACGCCAAGTGGACGCGTACATGTTTAACTTCCCTTTTGCGGTATGTCTCTCGAATCACCACCCAGTGGACCTTTTTCTCTAAAAAAAAAACATGAAAACAGGCGCCTATCATATGTACTATTCACTACTACTTTTCTTCAACAGAGAAGCACGTACGCATTTTCCAAGTGACCGCTACCCGCTCCTTTTTTGAAAAAAACATAATAATTAAAAGAGCTCTTTACCTGTTCATGTCTGCAATTCTTGACTCGACTGCTTTTTCGAATCTTCACGTCTCTCATCCTGTCGCGAGCGCGCACGGCAAATCATCCGGTAGCATGGCCCATCCCAATGGACAAAACTAAACCTCCTAGCGGAAAACGATGGGCAGCATTTATCAAGCTCTTAAGCATATCGTAATTGACGTGCCAGCGTCTTTTCCCACCATTTCTGGAACCTTTCCCTCGCGAAAACACCATGTCGAACCAGTGGGCGCGTGATGATTCAAGGTGACGAGACCGGGGAATCGTTTTACGGAAATGATCAGGATGCTAATGTTAGGCTGTTAGCAACTAATAGCAGGAACTAGAAAGAAAAAGCATCACACTTTGGTTTCTCCATGCTTCCCTTCCCAGAATTCACGTCTTTTTACCTTAAACCGTATATGCTCTTCGGTTAACAGGTATCCACTTATTATGCATAACAGCACAATGTTCATTAGTTCAGAATGGTCACGCATCATACGTGCCACCATAGCGCCTCAGAGAGAACCAAAAAATGTACTCACTATTCATAATCTAATGCCGGTCAAATCGTGATCTGCAAGATACATGGGGTTGGAGACACCATGGATCATTGACCAAAATATGCTGGTGGCATTTTCCGCTTACTCTCTTCCTTCCACTGGGCCAGCTCAACAATTTCTGCGTGGCTGGGACGAGGCTTTGAAGAAATTGACCTCTTCAGATAGCATCAACGAACAGAACGAAAACTCATGACAACTGGCAGCTGTGTCAAAAGACGATAAATAATTGAACGGACAGACAGATTCTGCGGTGTCGGTTTCAAGTCGCTGATGCGGTGGCACACTGCAGGGGAAGTCCAAAACCTTAGTTTAACAATATACACAAAGGTAGATGAACATGCAGACGAATAATGTTCAATGCAACTATTCATTTGTCAGGAACAGAATGTTAATACAGATGGTCAGATACAAGAATCCCAACTACTTCAGATTTGCAGTGCTCATCACTACCGTCATGCCATGGACTGAAAGTAATATCTATTGCTGCTGCTTTCTAGCACCGGAGCACATTGCCTGCAGCTATTGCTGTTGCTGATACTGCAGCTCATATCAGCAGAGAGTAACTGAAAGTAATATCTTTAGAAGAACTAGGAAACAAGCAATTAAAAAAAAAAGGAAACAAGAAACACGACATACGTTATTTTTGTAGTATATTTGTCTTATGTCGTTCTACAAAGAGTCATTGTCTCACCTCCTACATGTTTGGCCTTTATACTAAAATATTCCTGTTCTCATAGTTAAAAGCAAGTATTTTTTCCCCCAACAACATGATGACAAATGGAAGATGAATTGTGTCATCACAGAACAACAAAGGAAAACGAAATATGAACTTTCACCTAAATTCTGATGTGGGAAATTTCCTTTGCCTTCCTTCTCTGAGTCACTATCTCACATCCAGCATGTTCAGCCAAATAGCCAATGGGTTAAACAGATGCCACGTATGGGCACATCAAGATATAAATGTTCTCCCTGCGTCATCTGAAGATAGCAGCGCAGCATCCGAGTAACAGAAAGCAATTCTGACACCAACTAAAGGAAGCAAATTATATCCGTGGTAGGTTATGAACAAAGACACAGTAGTTAGGCAATGTAAGATTTCGTCATTACCTGCAAATAACTTCATCTCGTCGTTATGAACTAGGCAGAAAGTTTCTGTATTGCATGCCTGGTCACCATAAACTGGATGAAAGCAAAATAACACCTGCTCTTGTGCATCACATATTCAATTCCAATCTTTTGGACAAAGAGGATATTAGACATGGAGTTCATACAAACATGGCCGACCAAATGTAATCAAATTCCCAGCTGATACAGTTACAAGATTTAAAAAAAAAGGCACTGGATATTCTGTCATTCACTTGTGTCACATTCATGAAGAATATTTTTTGCCCCATCATGAAACGAGAGATATATACACACACCCACCATCAGATCAACTGTTATCAACGATATCCCACCAACTCCGAATTGCATCAGTCGTGATTTCCTGATTAGCAGATACTCGTCCGTTCTTTTTTTGCAATCACCATTTAGGTTAAATTCGAGCTGGACGGAGACAACAATTTCAGAATGGAGGACTACAAAACAGAGAAGCTACAATCTGAGCTAAAATCGTGAAGGAGGCCAGCTCTATTACTGTTCATGTGACCACTAGAGATGCTACAAGTGTAAATAGTAGCATTTGCTCCAATTCTTCTAACACAATAGGAGATTATCTCAACATCATTACCATCACTATTCCTTACTTTCATCTATCTTCTGAAACCATATCTGCATACGCAAGATTCTGAATAGTAGACAAGACGTTCAACTTATAAATATGAAAATATGGTTTGAAAAATACTATAACTTATTGACAATAAGCATTTAAATGTTGGTTCCATGTTGAAAAATTACAACTTATTTGAACAATAATATAACTTATTGACAATATGCATTTAAATGTTGGTTCCATGTTGAAAAATTACAACTTATTTTATTATGGTACCATTTGACACCATATTTACTAGCCTATCACTCTGTTTTTGTCTTTACCATGTTCACTGGATGTTCTGATTTTGATCTCGAACACTCAAGGATAATGAACAATAATACCACAACAATGGCCAATGCAACAAGGAAAGGAACTAAAAATTTGACATGAACCGATATAACCAGCTCTTTGAAAGTCATAGAATAGAGTATGTACAGAACATGGTAATACAGACACTCGAATGATGTCTCAAAACATTCAACGAGATATGCATTCAAAGCCAAATCAAAACATTTTTGGTGTGAGAATCAGAAAACCTTTTAATGCATGGATTTTGTATGGTCTGCTCAGAGCAATAATTGAACGCTTCAATTCCTGGACCAACTTCCACTCTTTCCCCCAGACTTGTGCTGGAGGCGAACATCTGTTATGCAAATGTCCTTTGAAGCAGCTTTGCACATGTCATAAATTGTGAGACCAGCAATTGCTACTGCAGTCATTGCTTCCATCTCAACCCCTGTTTTTCCGCTGGTTGTGGCTTCTCCTTCTATCATGACACTAGAATCCTCTTCGTTGAGAGTAAGATCAACACGGACATGGGA
This sequence comes from Eragrostis nindensis, assembly GCA_012490785.1. Classification (NCBI taxonomy): domain Eukaryota; kingdom Viridiplantae; phylum Streptophyta; class Magnoliopsida; order Poales; family Poaceae; genus Eragrostis; species Eragrostis nindensis. The sequence goes on from JAAXCT010001755.1 coordinate 18,161, forward strand.
AAGATTAATGTTGTGGCACATGGGTATGAGGTTGCTAGTTTGCTTTGCACCAGTAATTCCAGCAATCTTGGCAACAGTGAGGACATCTCCTTTTGCGATCTGGTTTGATGCCACCAAATTAAACACCTTTGGACCTAGCAAGACCTTGCAGCTCGCTATAGCAACTCTCATGCTGTCTTGTTTATGTGAGACATCAACCATCTTCGCTTGCCCACCGCTATCAATATGGGTAAGGACTGGTACTGAATCCTCAGCTCTGTAAGTGGGCTGGGCTGGTTGCTGTGGAGGACTTGATCCTAAAGGACTGGGCGAAGGAGATTCCCCAAATATTGATTCCATTTCCTATGATCACAATTTTCAAGATAGTTATTAACAATATCGTTACCTTGAATGCCCAGAAAAATTATTTAAACAAACTTTTATGAAGTCAATGCACAATATAAAGTTAGAAACTGATATTTAGCTTTTGTAGGTACTGCTTTATTTTGGTGATTCTGCATAATACTGCAATCAAGCAACTAAGAGATCGTAAAGTGTAGTGGCAAGATCGAACTCATAAACACAAACTGGGAAGTACAAATGGCACATCTAGCATCATTAAAGTATATATATCAATTAGCCAACTCAAATGCATCATGTGCGGTGCAATTTTCACTATTTCGGCACTGTGGTAGTGCTGTAAAACTTTAGCATGTCTGAACTTCTGAACATGAAGAATTCAGCATATGTTTTTAGTTGAGGTATTGACATATCATATTGTGGGTAGCATCAAATGCATAATCAATTGTCTATTCAGGTAACAGTTTAATTTCAACTCACGTATACTCAGCGTCACATGACTGCAACCTGACTGTACTCCGTTCCGTATCCAATTTCATCAAGTCTCAAATAGAATGTGGGAGTACACATACCATGACTCGACTCTATCTTCAGTAAGGTATGTAGATAACAGACGAAGTAACAGTAGCCAAATACAATATCCAAAAGGGATATCCAAATGCCTAACCTTATTTAGCTCTGCTATAGTAGCTGGAGGAATCTCAGTAGAAAAGCATCTCCAAGCATTAGATCTTGCAATTCGTGGAATAAAGGAGCGGAAGATGGACATCGTATGCACACCCAAACGTTGTTAGGATCCTGCAGAAATGAACAAGTACCGTGGAGAAATTTTAGAACACGCTTCCATTGTTCATAAACAGAAATTCCATGTGGAATGATAGGACAGGACAACAGCCCACCCGTTTGAGCACATGACACTATTTTCTTCCAAAATGTCTAGCACATCATCATGCAATCCAAATCCACCAGGCAATCTACCACAGTCCATATGGTTTTCATTTTTAATTTGACTGATTGTCATTCAGGACAGTGCCAAGTAGGGATGTTCTGTTTGAAACAAAACGAGGATTTCTCACCCAAACTGTGCCAGATTGCTATTCCAATAGAACAAGTACCATCAAAAGAATACGAGAACTTACCCACAAGGAGTATTTTAGGTGCTGCCGATGCTGCAACTACTACGTCGTGCTTGAGCCTTGAGGAGCTCGAGATCGAATCGCTTGTGGAGGTTTAGGTTCGAGTGGCCAGCAAGGCGGTTTATGCGGCTCCGCCTTCTGGTGAGCCCTGGCCGGGGATCGGACTGACGCGACGCCGCTTCGCCTTGGAACCACAACCGGGTGGTGGGCGGATCGGCGAGGGGGCGTAGGCGAGGTGTGGCCGTGTGGGCGACAGGGTCGGCGGGTCGGCTACAGGGCGAGAGAGAGAGTTCTCTTCTCGGAGGAGAGAGAGAGAGATGGGACTAAAGACGGGCCGTATAAAGGCCACGAAGCGGTAAATGGGCCCAGCCCAGAGCACATGCGGCCCATGGATGATGCTGGACTCCGAGATTCAGACATTTTCTTTCAACTATTACACACTGCATTACAGTTCAAGGACAGTCACAGCAGATTGAGCGAAGCTAGAGAGCAAACAGAAGCATAACCGAAAAGAAGCCACAAAAAAAAGAAACAGCTGCGTGCACGGGTATTTTGGTGCACGCACGACGGAAACCGAGCAGCGCGCGCTGGGAAAGAAATTAAACAGAGCTCTTCTCTCCTTCCCGTCGGCTTGGCGGTCGCGATCCATCAGTGGCGCCTGGCGAGCGCGAACGCCGAGAGCGTGATGAGCGCGATGAGGATGACCATGGCGGCGAAGGAGCCGATGAGGGATCCCGAGATGCGCTCGCAGAAGGAGTCGAACTGCTGGCAGATGGCGAACCAGTTGGCCCGCACGTTGCCCTTGTGCGCCAGGTACACGATCGCCGCCGCCGCCGACGCGCCGGCCGTCAGCAGGGCCAGCGACGCCTGCAGGTTCATACAAATTTATGTTCAGATGTCATTGATCATGCATCAATCATCAGAAAAGGTTGTTCTTAATTCGAGCGACGTTAACTACCGTGTCGAGGAAGACCAGGATCAGGCGGCTGTAACGCGCCCTGGGCCTAATGATGTTCACGATGGACAGCGGGATGGACAGGACGAGGTACGAGCACACCACCGCGTTCGCCGCCACGAAGAACCTGCGCCATGCGTCCTCAAGTTAGAAATGTAATACGTGCGAGGAGGAGCAAACTAAAAGCGAACCTCTGTTTAATTTGTAGCAGTGACGATGCCGCCGACTTACGTGAAGGACGGGAGGTCGCTGTACTTGGCCTCGAACTGGATGAACTGCGTGAAGAAGGGGAGCGTCTCGTTGGTGGTGCCCATAGAGATGGCGCTGCCGATCGTGCCGATGATGGCGATGAACCGGAGGAACACGTCGATGATGGACACGGCGCGGTTCACGCCCGACGCCACCGGCGCCACCAGCGGCGCCTTGGAGCTCTCCCCATGCTCAACCACCACGTCCTTCGTCATCGCTTTGCTTCTCGAGGAGCAAGTCACGGACGAACGAACTAATAAGATGGAAGGGATAAGAGCTGCTGGAGATGCTGGTCGCTAGGTGATTTTTTGCTTGCAGGTATGAGACTGCCTGCTTTGTTTTTTTGCTTGAGATCGATGAGATGACTCCAGAGGTCAGCCCTTCTTATACATGCATTGTGACATGAGGTTTCCATTAGGATAGACAGCAGCTGATATGTCCCAACAAAACCAACAGCAGGCCAGGGCCAAAGTGGTGATTTAGGTGGCTTTGACAATTGGAAACACCCACTAAAGCTCGCCCTTGGCATTGGTTGACTCTGCACCTGCTCTTACTTGCTCAAACGAGACTACCAAGTTGCGAATATTTTTTTCTCAATAGGACCTCCTTTAGCACATTTCCAAACCCCAAAAATGCGGTATGATCAATCCTAGTTCATTTCTACTTTTGGTACTGTGTGGTAGTGCCCTCTAGAGCTTTACAGCGATCCTATCCCGGCTTCTTCGCTAGGAGTAATAATGAAATCAGTCTTTTATTTGGTTGTTATTAAAGGCTTTCCAGTGCAATGGGTGGATAATGCATACTTAAATAATGATATCGAATCATTTTGATCGTTGTTGAAGCAGTTCGACATAACACAGCGATGCGAAGAGCAGTTTTTTACCAAGGCATAAAAAATTAGACTCTCTGGGCTGTCGTTCTTCACCTCGCATTTTCTATCTCTTATTTTTCGGGAGGAGCCATTGTGGAGAAATCGGGATATCTTCATTGGCGGGATGAAATAGAGTTCGCTTTATCTAAAATTTTCCGGGAGGAGATTTCGTCATCTCATCTCAACTGGCAACCTGGCTTCCCTGAAAAAAAAAAGGCTACCTGGCATGCATTTGCCAAGGAGTGGACAGTACTCAGGCCTATGGGCTGGGCCGAGAAGCTAGGCAGTATCCAAATTTGAATCCAGCTACGGGCTTGATGATCTCAAACTGCACAATGTAATCAGCCCAGTCCATTCGGTACAGAGAGCTAAAATTTAGACAGACGTACGGATTTCATTTCTGGTTTGTAAAATTGATTTCTGCCCTATTCTTCAATCTTCACTTCTTCAGAGACATAAGAGAACAGAAATTATCAATCTTAACACTAATATTTTTTCTAAGATGATCATCAAGCCAGATTGTTTCCACCGAAGAGAGAGAAAACCCAGATAGTCTAATCCTCTTCTCGACTCTTCGTCTCTTCTCCAGGCTACAGTTGAGAGGAGACGACCAGGCGGCGAACGAGTTCCGGCGCCGATCTCCTCCGTTCCCCATCCTCTCTGGTGGCCATTTCGGCGCCGGAGAGAATGGGGAACGAGGAAGGAGGTGGCTGGTGTACATACCCCTACCTATTTCGGTTAGTTTTGGGTTGGATTTACTCGCGGAGATGCTTCTTCGTGAGTTCTTTTGCCTCTTGTTGATCTTCTCCGGCGACGGCACGGCGGCTGGTGTTGCTAGTGCTGCTTCTGGTCAGGATCAACAGAGGAGTCTTCTACCTCAGATGGGCTTTGGTGACGACGGCGATGCGTCTTCCCGTGAGCTCCTCTGGAGGTTAGTTTTGCTCCATCTTTTGCTAAAGGATGGGAGCTTTCTATCCCCTTGTGTGGGTTTTGGTCTCCTGTCGATTTGGATCTGCCGCGGAGGCAAAAGGCGTCCGATCCCCGTCGACGGGTTCAAGCTGTGGCCGGCGGCCGCCTCGTAGCCAGGGCGTTCATCGATCTACGGCATGACCATTGGGTTGTGCTACTGATGGCTTCGTCAAAAATTGATGTTGCTTCGCCTGTTGGGGTTCCGGCTTTGAGCTTCCTCCTCGGTACTTTTCTTCATTGTCGGCAATGGAGACGAGACGAGCAGAGGCGGTTCCGAGCGACGGAGATGGCGATGAGCTCCTTTAGAGATCTTCAATGTAATTTTCTTTTCTTTCAGGGGCTCCAGTACAAGGGGCTGGATGTAAACTGCCTAATTATATAATAAAATCCAACCCTTTCTCAAAAAAAGAAAACCAGATAGTCTAGCCGACATGTGCCTCCATACGATTAGTCAATCTCAACGTATCTGACGGTCCCAAGAGGCCGAGAGTAAGAAGGAGCACGTTGGATAAATTACTTGTAGCAAATTATGCTAATTGATTACACAAGGGTGTTGACAAAATGACATTACGAATCGACGCTTCTCAAGCCTGAAAACGACACCCGGCCTTTCATACCCTCCATATGCTGTGACTTCTTGCCCCCTCATCCCCACCAAAGCCGTTGACTTGGCGGCTTTAATTCCTCTTCCCCAACCCTCCCCATCCCTTCTTGCCTAGCATACGCGCAACAGCATCCGAGCAAGAAGACGAAGAACAGCAGCCAGTGATCGAGGAGGCAAGAAGCGGCGACGGCGTCGGCATGGACCGGAACCTGAGCGGGTTCTTGATCGGGTGCGTGGGCGCCGCCGTGACGCTGCTGGCCTACCAGCAGACGGTGGTGTCCAGCACGCAGTGCATCGCCGCCGGGTTCGGCGTCCTCGTCTTCGGGCTCCTCGTCAAGGAAGGCTTCATCTCCCTCTGATGCGCGTGAGGCATCGTCCTTCAAGCTTTCCTCGTTTCCACGGCCTGTACTTCTCGTCTGCTTCAGTTTCCGTAGCTGCCGATGTGTGCTCCTCTTGTTCTTCAGAAGGGGGCGATAGCTTTTTTTTTTCTCTCGTAATAATCATTTTAGTACTAGTTTGTTGAGCCATGTTGCCGAGTCGAGTCAGTCGGATTGTTTGTATCTTGTATGTACTATCCTTTGAATGATGAACAACAGAGCTACACGGTTCTTGGCAATGACAAGCTGGTGTTAATTTATTTGTAGTTCCTTTACAAAGTAGTACTGCTTGGGAATGTGATAGCATTTCTTGAATTCTTCTGTTGAGCTAATCAAAACAAATCTGTTGGAGAAACAGCAACACTATGAGTTGGCGGAAAGAAGAAAGTTTTATGATAAAATGTGCGCCCCCTGGAGCTTTTAGGCTTTGCCCTGAACCTCTGAAACCAGTAAGCGACGCAGTCACAAGGCTTCAGTAAATGGATCAATTTATTTACTTCATACAGCCGAATTGGCTGGAGTGCTCTCCTACGGTCGGAAATGACTACATGCGTTTTTTTCTCAAAGAAGTGCATGGCCTAAGAAGCTCTCAAGCATCCAATGCCTCAGATGAAACTATAACACGTGGACCTTCCCTTTGACCCTGCCTACGACATCCTAGAGCTGAGCCGCTACAAATGGACACCGGCCGATTCTTCAGATATATATAGTGATGTTCTGCTCTTGTTCAGAACTCTTGAAGAATATTCTTCAGAGAAGAGTACGTCCCTGTTGCCGCCACCAGGGAGCCAAGAACAATGATCGCGGCGATCAGCGCGACCTCCGCCTTGCCGCAGTGCGCCGTGCCGAAGATCTTGAGGTAGAAGATGCAGGGGAGCAGCATCGAGGCCATGACGCTGAGGAGCGAGCCGACGAGCGCCATGAGGTGGCCGAAGAAGGGGACCGCGAGCGCGACGACCACCGTGCTGACGACGATGAGCGTCCTGACCAGGACGTTGACGGACCTCTTGTTGCCGGCGAGCTGCAGCCTCTCCTCCACGGCCATCGCGAGCGGCGACACCATCAGGGCGTATTTGGAGAACGGGTTGATCAGGGTCGTGTAGATGGCCAGCTTTGAGCTGATCTTGCCCTCCGGCAGGTTCAGTGTCACTTGGGACTTGACGTCGTCGCCGTACATGAGGTAGCCGAGAATCGCCATGGATCCGTAGTTGAGAGTGCATGCGGCGAAGCAGATGACCAGCACCTACGTACGCAAGCAGAAGAGACAGTCACCGCAAATTTCAGTCAGGATCAGTCAGAGTAATGACTCATTTTGTTACTATGTCTACTGTTTGTTCCTACTAGTACCAAACAAGAAGTGACACATTATCTAGTTTCGAGGCACTATATACAGGTTTTATGTATGTTGCTGTCACTTGCAAGACTGTTGATGCTACAACAAGCTAATGTTCTGGAAGAAACCTACCGAATGCTGAATTTTATAGAAACAAACGTACGAAGGTTAGGTTGCTTTCACAATCAGTGTTAGTATCAGACTGATTAAGCACGCATAGTTGAGGCTCCAATGGCACGGTTGCTAACTTCTTATAGGTTCGCTGTTGGATGAAAACGATCAGTACTCACCCTGGAGAACTTTTTCTTCTCCTTCATGGAATTGCAGAGCGTCGGGAAAATGGCGTGGCCGCAGTAGCAGAAGGTGTAGAGGCCGAGAGCGGTGGGCAGGCCGGCGACATTGATCATCCTCCCCTTCCCGTGGAACCCAACGCCGTCGGCGACCGCGGTCCACAGCACGCAGAAGACGACGACGGCCGACGCGAGCACGCCGCTGGCGGACACGTACGCGAGCACGGCCAGGCTCCGGAGCCAGGTGGTGGGCAGGATGACGAGCGCGACGAGCACGACGAAGAGCGGCTTCCCGGAGACGACGACGCCGCCGACGCCGAGGCCGAGGCTTGTGCCGGGGAACAACTTGTCGAGGTTGTCCCCCTCCAGGATGAGGAAGCCGATGGCGACGAGGTAGAGCTCAGCGTAGAGGAACGCCGAGGCGGCGAGGCGGCCGCCGCGGCCGAACGCGAGCGCGCCGATGTCCGGGTAGCCTCCCCGCGCCGCCGGCGACGCGGCCATGCAGCGCTGCAGGAGCAGGCCCGTGTAGCAGCAGACCGCGGCGATGGCGGGGAGGAGCGCCAGGCTCAGCCACCCGCCCTGCGACAGGGCGTACGGGATGGAGAGCAGCCCGACACCTGCGCCGCAGCAGCAGCCAAGAACGAGACACTGAAGTCAGGTCGGCAACTCCGTCCTCCAATCAGAGGAAGATACTGTAGTAGATGGTTTGCAACGAAGATGGCGCCGCCTTTGGGCTCGCTCACTCACCGGACAGGCCGTTGAGGCCGTTGAAGCAGGTCCGCACGAACGTCGCGCCGTCGTCGTCCTCCGGGGAGCGCTGCGCCTCGTGGTCGTGGACGCCGGCCGCCGCCTCCTTGCGACCCGGCGGCAGGGCGCCGTGGGCGTGGAGGAGAGGCTGCTCCAGGCCTGGCAACGCTGCCGGCGCCGGCGAGCCGCGGGGAGGGTCGGGCGACGCTGCTCCGCCAACGGCCATCTTATCCGCCGCCTCTGCAGGCGCCGCGAAAGCACGCGATGCGATGGCGGAAAACAGAGCTGATGCAACGAGCCGTCGTGCGCGCCGCCGCGAGCGAGAGCCTCGCCCGCGGCTAATCCGCAGCCGTATATAAGCGAACCCTACGTTGTTCGTTTGCCCCCGTGGACACGTGACGAGGACCATTCGGGGATTTCTGCGTGCGCCTCGTGGGCGCGCCAAATTGGAGAGCGAAACTCCGACGCGGCAGCAGCGTCGTCCAGCGCTCGAAATGCACGGTGTTTATCTGCCACGCGGGACGGTAACTTTCACATCAGTGGGCCTGGACAGAATTCTCCCAAAACCCTGAAAAGAACTTCTCGATTCATGGATGGATATCCCAAAAGCATAAAACCTGGCCGGCTTCTGTGCTCGGCCGCGTCCGATCTCGCCTCGCCGGAGCGACAAGCAAATTACAACAGACATATAGGCTTTGTTTTGGATATCCGCTGGTTTGGAGCTTTTGGCCACAGCTTCACGTGCGTTCCCGCTGCCGGCCGCGCGCCGAGTGTGGCAGCATGGGATAGGGTCCACGGCCGCGAGCTAGCGGCCATCGTCGTCATACGTCGCCAGCTCGTCCTCGCCATTCAGTTGCAAGCCATGTGCGCGACGGCCAGCCAGCCATCGTAGAGATCCGTGTGTCGGGTTGGCTGGTTCACGAATCACCGTGTTTCGTCGGGATCGCCCCACCGAGCACCGCGAGGCTTTTGTCCGGTACATCCGGCTTTTGTCCGGTACATCCAGTGCCCTGCCGCCCACAAAGTTGTTTACTCGCGGCGCACGATGCTCGATGGAGACTTGAGGAGGTACGGAAAATATGGTTTGTTTGACCACGGCGCCGCCGAAAATCCTAGGTGGAAGAGAGTAGATTATACCAGGAGAGGAGAAAGCATATGCCATCTTCTTCACGCACCCCCTAAAATCAAGAAGAAGACGGCCGGTCGTTGGAGTGGAGCCATGGCCGATTTGCCAAGCAGGTTACGCGACCAGACCAACGAATTCTGGAACGAACTTTGATACGCAGCTGACAAGAGGCCGTTCCAGTATGCATATGTGAAATTTGATCCGTAAATTTCCAAACCGATAACAGAGAATTTTTTTCCTTCGTAAATCTCAAATTTTTGTCAACTCAGTCTTTGAAGACGCTCATACAAGTATGATTTGCGTATGTGGGTTTATATGATAAATATGTGTGCGTTGTGAGTGTCTGATTTTTACTGTGTAATCACAAAAAAAATGAAATCGGAGTTGAAATAATCCGAGCATTTTGCTGACCACATTCTTGAGACACCAGATTTATTCAAAAATCACCGAGTCGTTTGATTTTCGAATATTCAGCCCACATTGCAAAACCAAGCCCACGAAGGCCACAAATGCCCACGAAGGCATGAAATTTAGAACAAAGCCCAGCCCATAATCTTTTAGTGGTAATTAACATCTCATGACCAACTCGATGATAAAAAAAAATATAATTTCAAGAAAAAAAATGTACAACATCACTTGGGTACATCAATTGTCATTTTGCACATCTGAATTTAGAATCTATCCAGTATCCATCCCTCAATGGAGGAGTTCAAGTTTGACATGAAAAAAAAAAGACTTTGTTGAGTGCAAGTCGCAAGTAATGAAGTAAAGCCGTCTTTTGTTTTGCTTGAAGCTTATATTCGGGTGAATTTTTCAGCTTTTAGTTCATTTTGGAAAAAAAAATGCATCTAAACGTTTCAAAAGCCACCTTTTGAAAACCTCGTTTGCTTTTTCAACTTAAAAAGTCAACAAAAACTGAAACAAACAGTGTCTAACGACCCTGATTTTGTTTGGCGTGGTGCGTACCACCTCCTTTCGACAGGGCCACGGTCTTTTGGAGTCGGCCGCAACGACGGCCACTCCCTCGTCTCACCAATGTTTGCCTCCAGCTATGTGTGTGCGAGAGAGAGAGCGCGCGCAATCGGCCGGTGTTGTAGCGCAATCAACCGATGTTTTTCTTGTTGGAAGTGCCATGTCGGACTTAATCACTCCGATCAAGGGTACAACCCAAGCCGCTCAACCACTTGAATAGATCCTGAACCCCAAATTTGCAAAACGAGTCAAATGGTCTGTGGCAATCGTCGGTGCGAGTGCGAGCACGAGGCCAATTATATGAGCACAGGCGCACAGCGCTTTCCAGCCACGTACAAAAGCAGTTACAGACATGGACAGTTGCAAAGTCGTGCGCATGACTTTGCAGCGACTCATTTTTGTCCGTATAGGTCGTATATGCTCCGAGCTTGGTTCTAGCCGCATGCATGCGCAAAGAGCCAGAGATTTTGAACCGCCCCGCACATGTTCCAGCTCCATCTTGTCTGGCTCTGGGTTAGCACGGAACATGCGAGAACATCCTTTGAGCATGTGTTTTGGCTCTGGGTTAGGCAATTGCGTGCATGGTCGCGCTGCCGCGAGCAGCGAAACGGTCACGTCATGATGAGCTCGCGGACAATCTGTGCGAGCGAGTCGTACGTCCCGGTGACCACGACCAGCGAGCCCAGCGCCACGATGGCCACCACCGCCGCGGCCTCTGCGGCGCGGCGCGGCGGGCCGAAGAGGCGGACGTAGCAGGCGCACGGCAGCAGCATGGACGCGCCGACGCTGAGCAGCGACCCCACCAGCGCCATCAGGTACCCGAAGAAGGGCACGGCCAGCGCCACGGCCACCGTGCTTAGCACCAGCAGCGTCCGCACCGCCACCGAGACGCCGAGGGACTCGCCGCCGCGGATCCTCTCCTCGATGGCCGTGGCGATCGGCGTCACCACCAGCGCGTACTTGGAGAAGGGGCTGATCAGCGTGGTGAAGATGGCCACCTTGGAGCTCAGCCTCGCCGCGGGCAGGTTCAGCGTCACCTGCGACTGCACGCCGTCGCCGTACATGAGGTACCCCAGCACGGCCATCGACCCGTAGTTGAGCGTGCACAGCACGAAGCATATCGCCAGCATCTTGGGGAACCGAGACTTGTCCCTCATCGAGGTGTAGAGCGTCGGGAACACGGCGTGGCCGCAGTAGCAGAAGGTGTAGAGCCCGAGCGCCGTGGGGAGCCCCGCCGGCCGCAGCGCCGCCGTCGTCGCGCCGTCCCCGGCGAACCCGACGCCGTCGACCGCCGCGGCCCAGAGCACGGCGAGGACGATGACGGCGGACGCGAACACGCCCGTGGCGGAGACGCACGCGAGCACGCCGAGGCCGCGCAGCCACGTGGTGGGCGTCACCGCGAGAGCCACGAGCACCACGAACAGCCGCTTCCCGGCCAGCGTCACGGGGCCCAGGGCGACGCCGGCGCCCGGGAAGAGCTTGTCGAGGTTGTCGCCGTCGAGGATGAGGAAAGCCGATGGCCACGAGGTAGAGCTCGGCGTACATGAAGTAGGACACCAGGAGGCGGCCGCCGCGGCCGAAGGCGCACTCGCCGATGTCCGGGTACGTCCGGATGGACGGGTCGGCGGCCATGCAGCGCTGCAGGAGCAGGCCGGTGTACCAGCAGATGAAGGCCACGGCGACGAGCAGCGTCAGGCTCAGCCATCCACCTTCCGCGAGGGCGTAGGGCACCGACAGCAGCCCAACCCCTGATCAAACAACACTGTCACGCTCACGCGCCATAAATCAAGGCAACATTCCAAAGCAACAAACACTAACGCAAGCAGGAAATGAACAAACAAACAAATAGCACGGATCCTGCATGGCGATGCGCGCACCTGACAGGGCGTTGAGGCCATTGAGACAAGTCTGCACGAAGCTGGCACTGCCATTTTCCAGTTTGATCTCCGGTCGTGACGCGACCTCGTCGCGGCGACCAAGGAGCGGCTCGTCATAGCCCACCGCCACGGTGTGACCTGCCGGATAGATCGACGACGCACGCGCACCGGCTGCCATCGCGCTCTGCTTACTCACGTGCAGGGCTCTGATTCATCGATTCTCCTCTTCTTGGGTTGAGTGAGACCCCTGCTTAATCACGAAGCAAATACTAGTTTATGGCAGCCGTTCCCACATGCATCTCTTAAAAAACAGCACTTGTTTATATATATAAACATACGCTACCCGCTCCGAGTTGGGAGCACGACACGGCGACAACAGCGAACGAAGATTTACGTAAGAGAATGAAAACTTTCTAGCTTTCTTTTAGACTCCTGAACTAGCAGTGGGAAAGGAAAATGTGCACATGCATGCCTCTATGTGTGATCACAACTGTTGATCCAATCTTGAGATCCATCCAGCAAGAGAGTACAAAATACTACCAACTTCCAAGCAGTACTCCAATCTGCAAAACACGGTATGCGTGAACATGCCATTTTTCCTGAACAAAAAAGATAATGTTGTGATAAGCAAGTCAGCCCACATGAATCGCTACACAAAATGGGCAGTACTATATCATGCAAAATCATGCACCAGATGCACGTGAGATCCAGCAAGCACATACGACCTCATCTCTTTGAAGAGATTTAAATTTCATTTTTCTAGGAATCTAGATTTCGATCTCTAAACTCGTCTTTAGATGGCTAGGTTCTTTGTGATTGAATCAACCTATCCGGGTTCAAGTCCTAGCTTGGCACAAGTATTGCACTGTTATGGTTATTCTTTCAGTAGGAGGCGACGTCCCCATCGACGGCGAGGCCCTGCGAGACTCTCATAAGGGCAGGGTTGCGTGCGTGTATTTGTAGGAGCGAGTACTTGTGCGTGTTTGTGAATGTCTACGTCTGTATTGTTTTTTTTTAAAAGGCGCTGCCACGTCAGTTTAGAAGTTACTTATACTGTATTGTCATGCAGGAAATGTGACATGTATATAATACTAGCTGACAAGGCGGACGTTGACGCCGTTATTCTAAGTTTGCAGGGAGCTTTGGCGGCGCCCCGTTTCGCGCCGCGGCCACTGCTTTCGGCGGCATCGTCGTAGCACACGCTGGCAAGGCGTGTGTATCTGTTCGCAGCAGAACCATACCATACTGTTCTCGGAAAAGCAGAAACTGCATGCCTTTACAGAGAACGTTCACAGGCCACGCACCCGCAACTTGGGGTTAGGTCAGCCCACATGCTTGGATCATCAAAAGAGAAACGCTTCTCTGAATAATTAACCATGCATGCGTCAGCTTCACTTGCTGTTTATCACATACAGATCGACGAGAGCTTTAGTTTCTCTGGGAATCATAGAGGTGCTCTTCTACGTTCATCTTTCAATTAGGGAAAGCCGACTGATTTCCGCCCGGTCCAGATGTGGTTGCTCTGACCGACGGCATATCGACAGCAGCGTCACCGGCTGCCGTGTGCGCACTGGCGGCCCAACTGCCGGAACCACGAGACGAACGTGCCACTCTGTGTGTGTGTGTGTGTGTGTGTGTGTGTGTGTGTCTTGGCATTTTGTCCTTTGTGTGTGTGTGTGTGTGTGTTTTGGCCCAATTTGCCGCCGCCTCGCGTGCTAGCCACAATCTGCCGGCCGGGGCTCTCGCCCCGTCCTTGCCGCGACGACGCGTGACCATCAGACGCTTTACTTTCGTGGCGTGCCATCGTGTTGGGCACTGTCATTAATTGCTCGTGAAGCAGAAGCCATCGTGAATCATCAGAAGATCAACAAAGACCCGCGTGTTATTTGCCACTAGTACAATATCTGAGTGACTCGGACTGTTCAGCCCTTGACATCTTTTGTCCAGGTCAATGAATCATCGGCTCATCATGAATGCTTGATTGCCTGGCATTTCACAGCCCGATCGAGACGAGCGAGCCGCAGGTGTGCCACGACGACAGCGCGACGCTTGTTTATCAAGTTTCAGGCGCGGCAATATGCTCGGCGTCAGGAACAGGACAAGAGCAAGATCGAGACGCCAGAAACGGAGAAGGCAAGTTTTACTCAAACTTTCTGGCTGCCAAGCGTGAAGCGTTGACGAACCAGATGCAGCGTACGCTAAGCATTCCACAAGGGGATGTTGTTGTCTCAAAGTTGCGTCAATCATCCGAGAGGGTGCCCGCTCATTTTGTAGCGTGGTGGCGTCGGTACGTGTTGAGTTAGCTCAAGATGGACTTGCGTGTGGACTTATTTTTCCCTGTTCGAGCACGTGATTAACCCCGACAAGTCGATGACAAGAGGCATACTGCTAGAGGTCGTTCATGCACATTGCAGGAAAGTAACAGAAGTTTGAAACCAAAGAGTCCTCCACTGATGCTCATCAGGTTTGTATCCTAGTGGACTTGATCTTTTGTCCAGACTTGACCGTACTTTTGCAGTCTCACAGGAGATAGTGGATAGTACAAAGCTTGAAAGGGGAATGCCGTTACAAAAAAAAATAGTTTGTTTCTACGGCGTTCCCATCAAACCAGCTATTTCCACACTGAATCGCTAAGGAATCTAAGGGCAGGGACGCCTTTCAGTTCCAAATCGAGGAGTGGTGCTTGGATCATCTTCAGGCCGCCTAGCTCACAGTCCTCCCTTATCGCTTTGAAAGCACGTGCTTCTTCCTGAAATCGTGAGGTTTGTATTCAGATGATTAAGAGCAAAGAAACAAGAGAGTGGAGGGTAGCGCGGTATCTATTCAAAAACCACTTTGGTCGCCACTCTGCTCCAGCTCATGGTTCGAAAATAAATGTGCGGAAAATTTGAACTAGATGAAATCCAAACTGAGGCAGTGCAGTGACTTGTGAGGGTGGTAGCGCATACCCTCCGTTTTGCAGCGCAGAATCTGCAGTCGGAAGTAGATGGCGGCAATACTTGATTTACTACAAGCCTTCTTGTGTGTGCACCATCCTTCTTTAGAGATGCATGGAATCTTGATGATTCAGTAACTGCCATCATCTGAGGAACAAGCACCAAGATGTAAGAAATAACAGAGTTCTTATTTTTATCTTTGCATTTGATTGTGAATATACCAGCAACCTACTTTTTTTACCGCTCATGTGAAGTCTGTATACAAGAGTAAAGAGACCTTCAAAATATGAAGGGCGGCACCTATCTAGATTGTTTCCAACTCCATATGCTATAACAGAATATAAATACACATGACACAAATAACAGTTGCTTCGATTGCAAAAAAGGTTGTAGTTTTTACCGTTGGAATTGTCACAATGATGAATTCTGTTGACTGTGGATTGTACAACACCTCGCGTACTCTGGCAATATGTTGTCTTATTTTTCTAGATGTTCCTGTATCCCGGCAGAGACAGACTTCATGAAAGACAGATGATCAGGTTGCAGTTGGCTTTCCAATATACACTAATTTGTTGGACTGGAAACTACTGGACTTACATCTATTTGCTCTTTCCGAAGAATTGTCTTAGGAAGTGGCTTGGAAAAAACTGCATTTACAGCCTGAAATAGCCATGTGCAATAACATGACTTACACATGTGCATCAATACAAGATTGATTTCAAGTCCCAGAAAATTTTAATTTTTCCAGAGAGTGATGAAGGTTTGTTGTAGTGGCACCGTTATAGTTTATTGCATTCTATCTGTACATACTCTTTTCATAGCATGTCAATTTCACCAACATGCATTTGCAGCAGAAGTATGCTACAGCGATGCTACATGGAGACAGAAGGTAGTCAATTACAGTGTGACTTGGGACTTTGGAGCACATGTTGCATAGAATTTTCAGCCTTTCATTTTACATGAACATACCTACATAGACATTTTAGTGAAACTGAATAAACACATATATTATATAACTTAACACAGTCCAGAAGGACTCAAAAAAAGGGACTCAGACCAAAGGCTTTCATTTTATATGAACATACCCACAGTAAACAATCAAATTTCGTAGATAAAACACGTCCAAAAAGAAACCATGGGGCAATTTTTCACGGTGGTCGGAATCTTGGAGACACAATGTTGCTGAAACCCCTGACACTAGCTCATGTGAGTGTGTGACGTGTGGGAAGCTCTGTTACCAAGTTAATGATACTGCTTGCCCATATCACTACTAAATCACTCATAACTATCTTGAGCCTGTTTCACCGAATTATCACAGTAAAAATAATAATCAAGTAGCAATGCAAATATAAGTTTATAGAGCCATCTTAGAGTTATAACAAATAACATGTATAAGATCACTAGTTACAAAAAGGCTCACCGTAATAGCCACACTGAGGGACTTGTCCATCCAATTAGCAGCTGACAAAAGCTTAAGTGTATGCCCCTACGCAATAAGTGTGTAATCGTCTAATTAGGGGTGAAAGGAATAAGAAGAACTGAAGAGCATATTCTTATTCACGGAAAATATTGTGGTAAGGAGACACACAGTGGATGCAGTATCCAGCACTATACGCCTAAACTTATCACCACCTTGCAGTTCGACATCTCCTATCAGCTGGAAAGGATATGCATCAGGTGATAAATAATTTTACAGATTGTACAAAAAATACATAAAAAATACATCTCCACAAATATGTAAACCTTGACTGATACCTCTGATATTGCAAACACTTCTTCGAATCCAGGGGGAAGTCTATTCAGCATTTCATCCAGCTTAGAATTTATAACCTTGACAGGTAGAAGTATTTATGCATAAGTAATGTGTTCAAGCAAGAAATTAGAAGAACACTTCTCTTCTTGTGCAAGAGAAACATCAAACAAAAGTTTCGTTTGTTGGAAATCTCTGTGCCATTAGACCTGATCAAATAAAATTTGTAGCTGACCTCGTGAACTGATAACTGGTTTTATAACTACAAAGCTTAAGAACTGCTATACTGAGAGTTGATACATGCCAAAAAACAAAAATAAGCTTATGAAACCAACAACCCCGGCAAAATTTAAATCATAGCCATTGTATCAGGTAAAATAGCAATAAAGATAGATGCAATAATCAACATAGATTTAGCAAAGACGTTTAGCTTGAAACTTTACAGTTATAACGCTAATCTAGTCATGAGAGATTAAGACTTTATAGTAAGTCCATCAGAATGCAACTGGAGAAGGAAACTGCATGAATTCCTAGGAAATCCATACCGGATCAGCAGGAATTCCAAGCCCCATCTTTCCTAGTATATTATGGATCCAAGATCGAGCCTCAGAAGAATCCTTCTTTATATTCACATGGCCAATCTGTAAAATAATGTTCTCCATCCAACATAAGAGTTAGATAAAGCCAAACCAGCATGATGAGAAAGAGATGTGTGACATCAGAAAATGCATATTCACCAACACCCCTTTGGATCTATTTTGGATGATCATTGGGCAAAGAAATCATCATTTGTATACAGGATTGATTAGTTCACTAACGCGAACGATAATCCAATACATTCATTTCAAAATTGGACAAATAGCACAAAGACTGAAAAATGAAGTGGAATAGCGAGCATTGTAGTGTAATTTCTCCCACCTCAGTTGCAAAAAGAGAGTCGAATCCATTGATGCGTACGATTTTGCCATCACTCGCCATGCTCTATAAACAGCATAAAAAAGACACTGAACAAAGTCACTAAAGAATCAATTTTATTCAAGTAGTATGTACTGATGCACACAAACTTGATAGGCGTCAATACTTGTTCAAATGAATCTCCCAGAGAATGTGTTGGGTCCATAGACGCGATAAGTGTCGGTTCACCTTGATTGGCAAATTTCACAGCAAGCGACGCCGCCATGCTTGTTTTCCCAACACCACCTTTGCCTCCAAGCACATAGAACCGCTGTGTACTGGCAAGCATGTCATCGAATCCGCCACTCACATCCACCAGACTGGAACTGTATCTTTCTGTCCAAAGTTTCATAAAGGAAGCAGTCAGTGACGTACTCCTTTTTAAGTGCATAGCCACCATCAGGGGAGCATCCCACTATCATCGAACCCTCTGCTAGGCGGAGTTATGGGCACAACAAAATTGATCGGATCCCGCAAAATCCAATCTTTAGAACGCTCCCTAAATAAACAGAAAACAAAAACACTAACAAGACAAGAGCTAGCAGCATTATCAACTTATGATTTCTAATCGCAACGGGGGATTCAATTTCTAAATCATTCAAACGTCACACGCATTGGCTTTCAGCTACATTAGAAGGGAAAGCAAGGGGCAATAGGGCAAACCTCGAGTGCTCCGGCAAGAAAGGAGTGCCTCCGCTGACGCCGGTATCGAGAGACGGCGATAGGCGGCGACAGCGAGTCGCCGGGCCGTAGGGTTTAGGTGAAGCGCCATTCGGCTCGAGACGGAAAGAGCAGTGTGGAGGTGGACTGTGGGTGAAGCCCAACGTGAGAATAGGCGATACCACACTTGTTACATATATATACAATGTTTTAAGAAACTACAACCAAGAAGTCAAGATGGCCGAGTTGGTCTAAGGCGCCAGTTTCAGGTACTGGTCCGAAAGGGCATGGGTTCGAATCCCATTCTTGACAAATTCTTTTCTGTTTTCGGATACAATTTTTTACGGTCCATATCACGTTAATACGAGCATGGCTGAAAGATGCACTCCTGTTAGCTGACAAATTCTTTTCTGTTTTCGGATACAATTTTTTACGGTCTATATCACGTTAGTACGAGCATGGCTGAAAGATGCACTCCTGTTAGCTGATTATTAAATCGTCTAAATTTTTAAGGAAAAGCATGATGAGATCTGACTTGTAAGCAAGGAGTCGTAAACGTTGCTTCTTTTTTTGGTGCCTCATGAAGCGCCATGGGTACATGATACAGAGAAATGATGAATGTTTCTGATCTGAACCTAGTTTATGCATCTGAAGGTGGTGTAGTGTCATGTGGTGGATTTTGGTTATCTCGGCCAGAGACGTGTTGGGCTGCCGCTACGTGCACTGGAGAAAATCTTTTGATTCGATTCACCACATAACGACTTTTGGTCCTCTTGGAACAACACTGTCCATCAAGGTCCGAAACATTCGTAGACTGCTTTTCACAATGTTGCATGACACTAGTATCGTGGCACAGATCAAACAATTGTTTTCCAGGACCAACCCTGAAAGCACATCGACGGACATGCAACAGATTGAACAGCACGGATAGCAAATGGCATATCGAAAACTCGTGGATATATAACTTTATAAGTACTCAACCACAAGAATCAGAACATGGGAAATGATGTCCATGTTTCCACCCTTGGAACAAGGAAAACTGATTAAAATCCCTAGTTTAATTCAGAAACCACCAGCATCAGCATGATACAGAACAGGCTTCTTACTAAGCACTGATCACACCAACGTCCTCAACACTTTCAAGGGTATTAAAAGGTTTGACCACTTCATTTCGATGGTTGCTTCTCCTTGGTCTTTTGGATCTTCAGAACCTTCTTCACAATCTTTTGCTCCTCGACAAGGAAGGCACGGATGATCCTGCAATACAAAAGTCAGAAGGTGCACATGGCAGTATGTATGGAGAACAATGCCAGACAATACGGGCAAGTGAAACATCTAACCTTTCCCTAACAGCCTGACCAGATAGAACACCACCATAGGGACGGTTCACGGTCCTCCTGTTCCTGGGTAATCTTGATCTTTTGTACTGAGTTGGCCTTAGGTGAGGTATCTACAAGAAATCAAAACACACAATGTTTCAACACACATGACCAAAGTAATAACAATGTGCAGATGAAACAAATTAGCACCACAAATCAATAAATTACTGACAGCACACTACTATTACAGTGGCAAGTAAAGATATGGAATTGCGGCTACAGCCTATCGCTTTCTATTCGTGCAACATTGACAGTTGCAACATGTGCAAGAAACAATATTTCATTATTTAACATAACTCTAATAACAGAACAAACCAACAAACAGCCGCACTCGAGGACTTTTAATACATACATTGACCAACTAATTTCACACAAACAGGTAGCACATACAGACCACGAAGAGTTAACACAAAACCATGATTGTTTACGCTAGCCTAATCCTACATTCAAGGCAGTGAATAGGCACATTTCAAACAGAACTTCCAAGATCCCTACAGCAAAGGTGTCTGAAAACTAATTAGCATCACTCATTTGCTCGCATAGTTGTGATTTCATCCCCATTGAACAGAAATGCACTATGCAATCAAATGCAGTTGCCTACCCATTATGGTCACAAAAACACAACAGACCAACAGCAAAGGTGCTAACTAGAGGCAGCACATACATGAAGCAAACAGACAAGGGTCCACCGCTCAACAAGACCTTAACTACATCATGGCATTTACGCAGTGTTAGATAAGACCGTTTGGACACGAAAATTTGGGCATTCGATGCACACATTTTACCACAAAGGCGCAAACCAATACAATTCTACAGAGACAGCACCAATCACCCATAGTTATCTGCAGTTTTGAACTGGAATCGCGTGCGGCGGCTTACCCCCTGGATCTTCTTGCCGGTGACCGGGCATTTCGGCCCGCTCGCCCTCTTGTTGGTGTACTGGTACACGAGCCGCCCTCCTGCACCAATCGCAAGGCAAAATTTAGCACACGACGAACAGCGGAAGAACTCGAATCGGAGCCAGGAAATCGGAGGGAGGCCGCGGGGAGAAGGATCTCACCTGGGGTCTTGACGACCCTGGTCTGGTTGGACTTGGTGGCGTAGCTGTGCCGCTTCCGGTACGTCAGGCGCTGCACCATGGCGTCGACCTCTCTCTCTCTTGCTCTCTCTGCGCTCGCGGCGGCGGCGGCGGCGGCGGCTAAAACCCTGGATGCGCAAACTCGGTGGGATGGGGGCGGGGAGAGGATAAAAGGAGGTTTGCCGGAACCTGACCTAAATCGGACGGCCACTGATTGTTTGATCGAACGGTCAGCAAGGATATTGCTCAGTTCGACGCGTGTGTCATATGGCCCACTTGTCATCCCCACGACATATTGGTTTGATGACGACGATATAGAAAAGAACAGTAAAACAAGAGACATTTCTGACATGTTGTTAAATACCCAGAGCCCACGAACTCCTCCTGTTCGGTGCTCTTCAAATTGCACCATTTTTCAGTATCACATGAAGCTCGTGTGCTCAAGTTTCAGGGGGAAATGAAAAGGGATCCTGTGAAGTTTCAAAATGAAAGAAAGCAAGCTTGGGCAAAAACGCTTTCTCCTCTTCCCCTTCTCCTCGCTACAGTCGAGAGCAGGCGAAAAGGAGTCCTCTTCGGCCCGGCGTCTCGGCCTGCTTCCCCCTCCTCTCCGGCGTCCTCGTCGGCGTCGGAGAGGGCGGGGAAGCGGGTTCTCGTCGCGTGCTGTACATATTCCTCCCTTCTTTGCTTAAGCTTAGTAGGGTAGGGTTAGGGTTCGGTGGCGTCCGAGTTGATGCTCGCCGGATCTGGGTTCTCCCTTGGCGGAGCCAAAGGCGGAGGCGTCGGTGACGGCGGTGAAGTCCTTGGTGAAGCTCTGTGGAGGTTCGTTTTCTTCTTCTCTTTTGCGGAAGGGTGGAAGATTTTGGTGCCCCCTTTTGGTGGGATCTTTGTTCTCCCCGCCGGCGGTGCTGGTGGTGTGAGATGCTACTTCCGGGTGGTCGCTGTTGAGTTTCAACTGCGGTCTCGCCGGATCTTGTTGCTCCGGTCGTCGATGACTTCGATGGCTGTGAGATGTTCTTCCTCTTTCTCTCTTTGGTTGGTGATGGCCGATTCGCGTTCAGCTATGGCTAATGCGTGCTGAAAGTGTTCCGGGCGCTGGATCTTGCGGCTCTTCCAATGTCTGGAGTCGCCGACAGAGGAGAAAGATGGATCGATGGGGATTCCGGTGGTCGTCGCCGCCGGCATCCAGATGGTTCGACGTTTCTCTCGATGTAGGGGGTTATGTGTACTTTTCAGTATGTCCAGGGTGTTTGTTGTAAATTCCATGGATGTACTGTTTATCTTATAAATATAATTCCCCTTTCCGCAAAAAAAAAAAAAAAGAAAGAAAGCAAGCTTGTTTCCTACTCCCTCCGTCTCAAAATACTTGTCATCCTGGTTCTGAACTAAGGTCATTGAATATTTTCTGAACCTAGACAACCTGTCTGTCCAACTTCATTTAACATTCTATAAATCTAGACATTAAAAAATATTCTCAGGATGACAAGTAGACTAGGACTGAGGGAGTATATTCTTTGTGAGCTGCCTAATGCAAAGAATGAACATCGCCACGGCCCGCGGGCAGAGGGGCCGGCCAGACGGCCAGCGCGCAAGCTGCTGTGCCATGTTGCAACCAGCGCGGCAACACAGCACCGTTCACGCGCGTGCCAGTCGCTCCTCAGCCACCGGACACACCGCTGCCACCGCAACGGCTCGCCATCGGCTCAGCTGCTCACAGTATGGGACCGGAGCGCATCAACAAATTTCCAGAGCTGATTGCCAGCAGCAGTTGCCACACACGACGCGAGAACTGAACCGTCCCTCGATCTCATCATAGCTGCTAACCAGGCCGGCAGCAACGTGGTACGCGACGTTGAAGTCGTGTGCGGTGCAGCAGCGGAGGGGAATTGCAGAAGCAGATCGAGTGCGCGGACAACCAGGGCACGGTGCAGCGCCACGGTGAGCGAGTGACATTCCGTGAGTGACTAGTGTTAATCCGCAGTGAGTGAAATGTAGCCTTTTGTTCCCCTCTCTCTCTCTCCGATCTCGTGCGCTTTAAGTTAAAACCTGGGGATTACCCCAAAGAAAGCGAAAGAGCGGAGGGCGAACGAAGAATGTCCCTGCGCGCGGCAACAGTGTCAGGAGAGTTCCTCGCTTTTGCTGCGCGGCGTGGCTCCGCTTTGGATCTTTGAACGGGGAAGGCTTTTGGTCTCGGACCCACACAATCCAAGGTACGGTAGAAGCAAGAACGGCGGCACGCGACGAGGAACCGAACGAAGAAGAACCATAAAAGAGCAATCGGAGCTCTCGCTCCAGCGCGGCGAGCTGGACAAAGACCAGTTAGCGTGGCGGTGGCGCTGCAGGACGTGTTCACTGTCCCTTTGGCTTTGCACTCGCATGTAAACCCCGTGTCTCGGCACGTAGGGCTGCGCAGCGCAGGGAGACGCGACACGTCATAGTATTAACGCCTGATTGTGTTGCGATCTTGCTTGATCCGATCATTTACGAAAAGAGAATGAAAGAAAAACAAAGGTGCCCGGCCGTGCCCACGAACAAAAGAAAGCGGTGCAGTGCAGTCTAGATTACCGAACGCTATTTTGCAAGATTCTGCGTTGGAGCCGGAGGAGAGGGGCCCCGACTTGTTCTTGGCTGCTCGGTTTCTTTCTTTCTTTCTTTCTTTCCCCTTTGGGCTTTGGGTTTGCTCACCATCCAATCCAAACTGCCGCTTTCGCCCCGGTGTACTTTGGAAGCTTCTCTGTGAAGCCAGCAGAGGCCAGAGGGAGGCAGGGAGCGAGCGCCCTTCCCCATGCTGAGAACAGCGCAAGCAAAGTGATTTGTTTGCCTTGCTGGGTGTCAATCCACCTCTTTGATTGAGCTTTATGCTTTTGGACCAAGCGAGATCTCTCTCTCTCTCTCTCTCTCACCCGTCGCCATTGCAGATGTGGCCTAGCTAGAGCGAGTAGGGCCCCTATATCTAGCAGCACAAAGCTAGGCACGCGAGGCGGCCATTGTAAAAACAGAGATGGTTCAAGCTTCTGCTCTCAGCACTCTTATGCGGCCAAGCTAGCTGAGTTGGGTTTGGGTAGTAGGGTCATAGCTAGCAATCTAGCATCGCCACTGGTCCGTGCGAGGAAGATGAGAGAAATGAGAGTCCGCAGCCTTCCTTTGGTGGCGGTTCTTGTTCTTGCTGCTCTCATGATGAGCTCCAGTCCGGGCGTTCTTGCCGTCAGAACACCGGCCGTCCTCGTCGACCATACGAGCGGCCGCGGTGCCTCGCCGGCTGTGCAAGTGAAACAACGACCACGGAAGCTTGCCGAGGGCGGCAATGCCGCCGCCGCCGCCGCCAGCCTCGACGCCTCTACGAAGCCCGCGACGGCCGCGCCTGCTTCGTCTCCGTCGACGGTGTTCGACCCCGACAGGATGAGCAAGCGGCGGGTCCGGCGAGGGTCCGACCCGATTCACAACAAGTGCTGATGGATCGAGTACATCCGTCGGACGTGTTCGAGGGCTCCAAGGATCCCATTCCTCTTGGTTTTCTTCTATGTTCTTCTTCTTCTTCTTCTTCTTCTTCCTTTTCGTTTGGCACTTATTTCTTTTTTGAGGTTTGAGATGTTCTACTTGTAGCAAGGGTGCGAACGATTTTGCCATAGGAAATACTTGTACAGAGACGTGCCAGCGAAAGAATGGGCACGCTGCCGCAACTCGCAAGTCGAGATTATGGATGCATGTGTTGTATACTTCTGCGTAATTCGAGTTAATTTCGGATTTGTAATTTACAGCTTCAAATGTTCTGAGTTCAGACTTCAGACACGCGCAACAACATTAACGGACCAGCGCAGCAGCAAGTCGGCCGATCACCATTGTTCTACAGCCCGTGAGGCAGGTGTCGATGCCAGGAAAATAATATGTATAAGCGTGCCTGATCTTGCAAAACGAAAAAAGGATACTGCCTCCGTTCTAGAATTTGATGCTCAGACTAAGAAAACGAGATTAAAATAAACTACACTGTCTGTAACGTCAAGAAATTTAGAATTGAGGGAGTATGTTGTTTCAATAGATTACATATATCCATAATCAGACTGATCGCATCTTATAAGCCACAATCTTTCAGCAGGTTCTCGTAAACCAGACCCACCACAGTTTACATTTGCAAGAAAAAAGGACCGACCACAATTTAAATATTAATAAGAAAATAAACATTTCAAAGTAAAGCACTCATAAAACCATACTAAATTTTTGGCAAAGAGGGCCCTGAATCGATTCTTTTTCAACAAAATGCTTTCTATTAGATGCGTGACCAGATTGACCAATGCTGCAAATTAATTCTTCGGTAGCTTGATATGTGAACTTGGAAAATCCATCAAATGCTCTCCTCTTCTAAAGGCAAGGCTACCTCAAGAGTTTTGGCACCTCTCCGGACTGTCAAGGTCACCTGATCGCCAACACCATAATCATCTATAACCCTCAGTAGGTCAGATTTGCCTTTAATCTGCTCCGGAAGTGACAATGCAAGAAACAGAACCAAGGATTTGTAAGGTTATCCAGACAACAAGGCTACAAAGATCAAATGGTCATAAAGAAACACTCACAGGTTTACCGTCCACTGCAACAATGATGTCGCCAAGAATTATGTTACCAGCAAAACCCCTGCCGGTAGGAGTTAGACCCGCTTTGGCTGCAGCACTGCCCCCAGGAACCTACAAAGAAGGATCTGATTGGATCAGGAGGATACCAGGGCCGATACTGTTCCTCCAACAAAACACAAGGGTCCTGCTGATGCAATCTACCTTCAGTATAAGAGCTCCGTTGCGAACATTGAGCTGATAAGCAATTGGATCCGGAGCAAATTCCACGTTCAAGCCAGCACGGCGAACCTTAAGACAGAAACGAAAACATAACTTATACTAACATAAAATGCAGAAAAACTATGCCCATGCATCACCTATAAACATAAAAAAAAGATCTAATAAGGAAAGGGACCAACATGCTTTCCTATAAAACACTTCAAGATATAGCACAATATGTAGTGCAAGTGATTTTCAGGAGTGCACAGCATATGTTACGTGCTATTAACATAACTTGGTAGCGGGACTTTCTCCTACAAAAATACTTTTCTATAAAAATAACCATGTGCTTTGTTTCAAAGCCCTGATCTGTAATTAAGGTAACTGTAGGGGACCATGGATCACAAACAACTGCATACAAGAATCTTAAAAGGCAACTGGTTGTAGATAACCATATTAACACATGACAAATGTACTTGTCTAAACATATGGCATTAGCGTAAAGGCTAAGATTAGAAAATTTGGGAATATAAAGTTAGGCATGCAACATACTTTTCCAAACTGAATCAATTGAGGAGTGATTTTAAGTACAGTTGATGATGGGATGGCGAAGCCAACACCAGCAGACGTTCCTGCAACATTGAAAAAACAGTGGCATCTCGGGTTAACCTAGAAATTATATATGTTAAGTTAAGCGTAGTTAAATTGATATGTGCACTACGAAGTCAACACAAACACGATAAGACCAAATTATGGTAGTCTGTAGTTATAAACCAAAATAAAGAGAATGCGGACCAGCACAATCTCTTGGCCTCTGTTAGGCTACGATGCAAGCAAATGTAACAACAAAAAATTGCTAATATAAGGCTTCCCCTGAAATTTGATTACTACTATAGCAACGAATTTACAGATGTCTTGGCAGAAAATAAAACAAGAGCTAAGTAAAAACTCAGTCTAACTTCAGACAGTACGATAGAAGACATGAAACATGATAATACCATCTCTAAACGTCATCCACCATTGACACCATAGAATCAGGAGAATGAACAGAGCAATCTAGAAAATAGAACTGAATCATATATGTCGGTAAATATTCCTCTAGGAGTTTTTTCCCCAAGAAAAATCCTGTAAAATATATGTAGGTCAACCTCAGCTCGTCAGGATCATGATACATAGCAAACTAGGGACCAGCATCGCTAATGTCACAGATGCCCTTTGAAATGGAAATGACTGAAGAGCACACTAGAAGTGTTGTGTAGGTTCCAGAAGCAGAAACATCGGCTAGCAACATTTCAAGCTTCAACATCAAATGAATTACTTTATTGGTTGAGGAAACCATTCTGTTTGATAAATACATGGAAACATCGAATTGATCTAACCTGTCTGTGTGAAAATTGCTGTATTAATACCAATCATATGTCCCTTTGAATCTAGCAAAGGACCACCACTGCATTGAGGTTCATTGGAGCACATGGTTAGATTTTAGCAAAAGGCTTTTGAACACCTTTTTAGTTGAAAAATCACAGTGTAAATATTTGACGAATTAAACATAGTGTGACATATCATGTGTGAATCACAACTTGTGACATATGATCCCTTTGAATACATTGACTCGATCCAGGTAGCAGATATCCAAACATATGCATGAAGAGGATAATATACTCCCTCTGTTCTTTCTTTTTTTTATGTCGTTCGTTAGCTCAAATCTGAGCTAACCAACAGCAACAATAAAGAATGGAGGGAGTAGTTTACAGATCTGCTTTCACAAGGTTGTTCAACGTTTCAATTTAACGATGATATGCTTAAGTTTCTGACTAAAATGCTAACTAATAATCATGAACATCACTCTGCCAATTGCTACAGCTGGATTTCATCACCATATTTGTGTAACATGATTTTATGATGCTAGTCAAGTAAAGTAGAAATTAAAATTGTCGCTAACTCTTGTAGAATTATGTATCTAAACTTTGATTCACTGTTTTGCACTTTTGCGTCAGGTATTGCCAATTTGAAATGTAGTATTGAGTCACGTCATGTATTGCCAAGTTACATGGAAAAGTAATGACATAAATGCTTATAATGGTTTGCCGGTTAAAGTGTCAGTATAACAAAAAATTACAACCAGTACTGTAGTAGTAGTAGTACAGCTATGCGCTAACAGTAATTTTTAAAATGAGTTTGGAATCCAAGCTACAAAATTGCCACAAAGAAGATAACCAAAACAGAAGTTCATTTACAACATATCACGAACCTGTTACCAGGGTTAATAGCAGCATCTGTTTGAATTCCACCTCCAATAGTTACTCCAGCTTGACTGAAAATATCTCGATTTAAACCACTGATAACACCAACAGTTAGAGTATGGTCAAAACCAAAAGGATTTCCAATTGCAAGGCATTGTTGACCAACTCTTAGAGCTGAGGATTGTCCCACATTAATTGGCTTCAAGAGGTCTTTAGGAGCATCAACCTACATGTCCGCGTGTTAGGTACTGAATGAGGATCTATTTGGCAAGATGTTTTCCGAAGCAGACTGGACAAGTTACTCAAAATAACTATTGAAATCGGATTAATATAAGGAAAGACGTTGGCACAATAGAGTGAAGTGTATGGTGCAAACAAAGGCTAATTTCTTTTGATTTTCAACTACCTTTTTAGGAATTCTGGGTCCATAAATATGCCATATGATATACTAATATGTATATAATTACAGTTAATTTGATTGTTAACGACAGGAAGGATTGATTGAGATACATGTAGCAGAAAGAGGTATCACATGAAAACGGAATGAGACCTATGATGTATATTGAAATGAAATAAGGACAGGGTGAGTTTTCTCCGCATAAAAGGTAACAGCACCTATGAATCAAGTCCTGAGAACTAGTCAAAGTATGTCTTACCTGAAGAACAGCAAGATCCTTGGCACGGTCTGCACCAACCAACTTGCCTTCAAAACTTTTCTGTATCCTTTCATGCAGATACACGAGATTATTAGTTGGCTTGCATATATGGATACTGGCAACTAGATTGTAGTTAACTCATGAAAACTTATAGTAACAAGTGCAGTTATGCAAGGATTTACCCTTCAGTGGCAAGAATATTAACACGTGCAACAACGTCACCAGGCTTCGGATTTTGTGAAAGAGCACTACCAACCACTATAAAGCACAATAATCATGTGAGCTCAAAATGCTCATGTATGGTAGAAATATAATGTGTAATTTACATACCATGATAATTTGTAACGACATGCCCAGAATCGTCCCAAACTACACCAGAACCATTTCCTTCAGGGATCTAAAAAGAATGAGAAGTTTTGTTCAAATAAAAGCGTCTCACACCCTTATTAAGAGTAATAATACATCAATAATAAATACTTCCTTCAAAAGATACCAGAAGAACAAATAAATAAATCAGAAACTTTCATAAAGTTGTGTGTCCAAGAAATTTTCCAACAGCTTTTGCTCGGTCAAAATATTAGCTGGGTAAGAAAGGATATGTATCGGCCCCTGTGCTTCTATGACTATAAGACATGCTATATCAATTCTTGCAACGATGGAAAAATATTCATGTGTCTAAAATTATTAAGATGTGCATGATTTCAGTTTACCTCAACAACACCAGTCACATTAAGCTGTGGCCGCAGCGTTGAATCAAAAATGTTGACAACTGAGTAAGTGTTTGTTTCAAAAAGCTCTGCGATACGGTTCTGTCATTCATGAACATGAGCCAAATAGATTTCAGTACATTTTAAAGAAAAGAACTGATAAAATAAGCCTATCATGTGTGTTCAACTGAGTACTAACCTCAGTTGGAAATAGGGGACCAGATGGAAAAATCTTAGGAGTCACATCCTCAATTTTGACAGATGGATCACCCAAAGCAAGTGCTGTAGTACGAACATTCCAACTTATAAAAATCATACATTAAATGAACAATCACAAAGGCATCATCTATTTTCAGGTAAAAGATATCAAGTAATTAGTTTCTGTTATAACACCTAAGTCACCATGTCACTTAGTCCGAACCTGAGAAGTACCTTGAAGAATGTAAGCAAACACAGAAGGCAGACAAGGCAATAAGAGTCCTCCTCTTTGACACAAGCAATAAGGCTTTGCTCGACATTTCGCCAAGATCATATGCCGCCTTCATTGACCTGGAAAGTTAATCAAAATTATATATACGTAACAAAATAAAAAGAGAAGAACTTTACATGAGCAAACAGTGAAGTAGAAAGGGCCGAGAAATCCAAATCTGAAGCAGATAAATAGCAATACCTCACGCAGGTCTACAGTGTGACGAATTCGTCGAAACAACAATGGTACAATAGTGCTTGAACTTTATATTTTAGATAATGGGAAAAAATGAGTCCCGGCCTTGACCCCCCGGTAGAGAGGCTACAGCCCGCACATTACATCACATTGCAGCACTTATGTCTGCCATCACACTCACATCGTTTAAACAACTAAAAGGAGACACCAACATAGCTACAACAGTGCTAGAACTTTATACATAAAAAAAATGTAAAGCATCACTTGGTCTAATGATTTACTAGGAGCTAGTAGACTACAGAATTGGCTCTTAGATCATAATGACCACATACTTTTTTTATACTTAATGACCACATACTTGATATCAAATGGAATGCAAACGGAACCATCTCAGAGCAAATTGCAAGGAGCTACGATGCTCTGTGTTGTTCTTCCTTGGAAAATGATATTCATTAGACTGAGACGCAACATAGCAGTAGAATTGCTTGGTTATACTACTAACGATAAACATGCGGCCGGGAAAAAAATTTCTAGTATTTGAGGCAGCAGAGGCAGTCAGACCTCCGAGGCGCTGGTTCGCCGTCGTTAGTTGCGGAGACGGCACACTCAACCACAAGCCTCCGGCGGCCAACGCCCCTGGCCACGGCACACGCCGCGGCCACGGTGGTGGGCGCCGCACTGGCGAGGCAGTGCATCCGAGATTGTGGGTATCCAGAAGGGCGTGCCTTTGTGTGGCGCACGAACGAACTGAACGAGTTGCCAGGGATTGGGGATGGAGGGAGGACGACATCTGGCGTTTAAGACCATAGGAAAATGTTTTTTTTTTCCATCTTGTGATACAGTAAAGTGTTACTCCTGCTACTCAAACGATTTTCTTTTTAAATAGAGACACAGGCACTCAAAGAGAGTACTCATGTCTATAAACACACAGACGTAACTCTACTCCTATGAACATATTTGAAAGACTCTGATTTTGAAATAGATACATCGCCCATTTAAAAAATAAATAATCAAAAAAAATAAACAAATTCGGATGGATTGGTTCCACCACCAAAAAGCTTAACCAGTTGAGCTATGCTCGCTCTACCTATTACTCAAACGATTTCAATCAACAAAAACTATTTTATGTTATAGAATTATTCTGCATGTTGCAAACTATAGCATAATAATCTAAGTTTTTATCTAGTAATATCTTTCATGAACACACGGATTGTAGTGTTTATCTAGCATTTTTTTCACAACAAATATACTCATTAGCTAGCTTGGCGTCACGCTTTTATATCGACTAAAAGGAGCAGAATCAACTTTTTTTTTGAGCAAAACGAGCAGAATCAACTAAATATGTGCTATTGAGGTAATTATAAATTATTATTATAACCATATCTAACAAATGTGCATCTGCAACAAAACGTGTTAACCAAGTTTTTTTTTTTTTTTTGAGAATCATCACCCTTTATTAATCTTCATAAGAGATACAAACACCATCGGGTGGATTTAACAACCACACATGCCTCCCTGACTCGCTAAGGACCATACTCCTAGCTAATACATGTGCGTCAACATTAGAGTTTCTTCCTCATGAACAAACTGAACAGAGGTAAAATCGTTGCATCTAGCCTTGATCTCCTTAACGATGGCCCCGTACTGGCCCATCCCCGATCCGTGGATGCTTCTCACCGCATTGCTGCTGTCACATGCCACCCGGAGCTTCACAAGACCAACATCCCTGGCCAGAGCAAGGCCTTCACGGCAAGCTATGGCCTCCACCGTTTCAGCATCCGTAATACCTTCAATAACCAGGGCAGACGCGGCAATGAACTTGCCTGCTCCGTCGCGCGCCACTGCAGCCGCTGCGCCTCTCCTAGAATTCTTCGAGATAGCAGCGTCCACGTTGA
The DNA here is from genome assembly GCA_012490785.1 of Eragrostis nindensis. NCBI lineage: Eukaryota > Viridiplantae > Streptophyta > Magnoliopsida > Poales > Poaceae > Eragrostis > Eragrostis nindensis. The sequence continues at coordinate 49,688 of JAAXCT010001755.1, forward strand.
TTTTCATGACCCCTTCTGGTGGCGGAATCCACCTCCTGTTCTCCTTCTGCTTAGCACCGCCACTTGTTCTCGACGGCACAGCTACTCCCAGGTCTTCCACAAATCGATCAACGAAACAGTGAGTAGAGAGAGGACTTTGATAAATGCCTTCATGAATCACCTTGCGTTTAGCATGCCAAATAGCCCATAGCCGGACTACCACCCGAGTCAGGTCGCTATGGGCTAGGATCTTCATAATTTCTGCGAGCCATCCCCGAGCGGAACTTTCGACCACCTGGCACATTGCTTCGACAATATCTTCTCTTTCCAAGGCCCAGACAGCCTTCGCCATGTTGCAATCCAAAAGGGAATGTTTCCATGAATCCGGTTCACCACAAACCGAGCAGCAGCTGCAAGTAAGTGTATTGAAAAAAATAGAAAAATACACGTGCAAGAACATGGCCCACGGCCGTTGTCTCTTTCGTTTCCAGAACCAGCCCACGTCGGCCCAGCATCTCCACCAGGCCCGCCTCTCGCGCGCCGCCATTCCCTCCCCTTCTTCCTCCCCGAACCACATGCGGCCGGTCCCAACCTAACCCGACCAACCCATGGCGGCCGCCGCCATCGCCGGCGCACTCCTCCGCCGCTCCACCTCATCCTCACACCGCCGCGTTCTACTCCCTCTCCTCTCCCACCTCCACCGCACCTCACCCCAACCCCCACCTCCATGGGTCCTACCACATAATCGCTTCTTCTCCGCCGACATAGCGGGTGATCCCAACCAGAGACCACAACCTCTGGACCCCAAGCAGCTATGGCGCGAAATCTCCGCCTCAGACCCCGCCTCCGGTTGCTCTCGCTTGCCGAAGGCCACGTGGGACGCCGTCGGGAACCTCGTCCGCGGCTTCGCCAAGAACCCGGCCATGTCCGACCAGGCGCTCGCGCTGTACATCCCGGCCTCCGCCTTCCCTACTTACGCCCGCCGATTCCGCGAGTACATCCTCCCGCGCCTCTCCGAGGACTTTTCTGGGCGCCTCCTCGCGCTCCCGGCCGAGGACGCGCACGCGCTCCTCCTTCCGGCCTTCTCTGAGTTCTGCGTCTCCAACTTCGCGGACGAGCTGAGGCAGCACAGGTCTGTCATGGCCGCGGCGGACCTCACGGCGCCGCACACCTGGTACCCTTTCGCGCGCGCCATGCGCCGCCGGATAGTGTACCACTGTGGCCCCACGAACAGCGGCAAGACGCACAATGCGCTCACTCGCTTTGCTGCCGCCAAGTCTGGGGTCTACTGCAGCCCGCTCCGGCTCCTTGCCATGGAGGTCTTCGACAAGGTCAATGCCCTCGGTGTGTACTGCACCCTCCGCACCGGCCAGGAGGTTAAGGAAGTTCCTTTCGCCAACCATGTAGCGTGTACTATTGAAATGGTGTCCACCGAGGAGCTCTACGAAGTCGCCGTGGTTGATGAGATACAGATGATGTCTGACCCTGTCAGGGGCTTTGCGTGGACACGCGCAGTGCTTGGGCTCAAGGCAGATGAGATACATCTCTGCGGTGATCCTAGTGTGCTCAAGATTGTCCGGAAGATTTGTGCAGATACTGGGGATGATTTGGAGGTGCATCAGTATGAAAGATTCAAGCCGCTTGTTGTTGAGGCAAAGACACTTCTTGGGGACCTCAAGAATATTCGCTCTGGTGACTGCGTTGTTGCTTTCTCACGCAGAGAGATATTTGAGGTGAAGCTAGCAATTGAGAAGTTTACAAAACACAAGTGTTGCGTTATCTATGGAGCTCTGCCACCAGAAACACGACGACAGCAAGCTAAGTTGTTCAATGAGCAGGATAATGAGTATGATGTGCTTGTAGCCAGTGATGCTGTTGGCATGGGGCTGAACCTCAACATCAGGAGGGTTGTGTTCTATAGTTTGGCAAAGTACAATGGGGACAGGATGGTTCCGGTTCCTGCTTCTCAGGTAAAGCAGATCGCTGGACGTGCTGGTCGGAGGGGTAGTGTCTATCCTGATGGGCTCACAACTACTTTCTTGAAGGATGACTTGGATTATTTGATCCAGTGTCTCCAGCAGTCGTTTGAGGAGGCCCAGAAAGTTGGTCTTTTCCCATGCTTTGAGCAAGTGGAAATGTTTGCGAGCCAGTTCCCTAACCTTACTTTCAATGAGCTGTTGGATAAATTCCGTGATAATTGCCGCATTGATAAGACATACTTCATGTGTCAGCAGGACAGCATTAAGAAGGTTGCTAATATGCTCGAGAGGGTCCAGGGTCTATCCCTCAAGGATCGCTACAATTTTTGCTTTGCACCAGTAAATATAAGGGATCCAAAAGCCATGTACCATCTTCTAAGATTTGCAACTCACTATAGCCAAAGCCGTCGTGTCAGTATCGCTATGGGAGTGCCAAGGGGTTCTGCACGTAACGACACTGAGCTACTGGACCTTGAGACGAAGCACCAGGTTCTATCGATGTATTTATGGCTGGCACACCATTTTGAGGAAGATAATTTCCCTCATGTGCAGAAAGTTGAGGAAATGGCAACAAACATTGCTGATTTACTTGGTAAGTCACTTGCCAAGGCCTCCTGGAAGCCAGAATCAAGACAGCAAGTGAGGCAGCGACAAGAAAATGCAGACGAGGATAAGAGCAACGAGGAACACACATCATATGATGGTGCTAAGGATGGTTCTAATGATGGTTATGAACGACCAAGGTCACTTGCTAAAAAGGTCCTTAGGTAATAGTTCCAATTGTCATCGTTTTACCAAATTAAGCTTTAGCAATGGACTTGTTAGGTAAATAAAATGGAGCTGGAATACTTGACAGTTCACTTTCAGATATTATGGACATTGTTCTTTTCCTTTTCTTTTATTGGGGCATCTGAATCGATTTATATTTGACAGTGTTAATCTCTTGATGATTGTGCTTTTCATTGAGATTTATGTATTTCTTGTCCTTGGTATGATCCTTGCTTGTGGCGTTGATTAGTCCATCATTTAAGATATGAGTTTGCCCGAAGTACATTTGTTCAAGTTGCCCATTTCATTTGTTTGTTATGGTAAACTGCATGTTTTTTTTATCAAGCACTGCTATTTTAGATGCATTTTCTTGGACCTGCAAAATAATCGTGCAATAAAATACCAACAGAAATGAATAAGCCACTGTCACGGCAAAATCTCCATGACGTACAGCTTGCCTAGCATGCAGTGTTCTTTTGGATTTTTTGGGATGATAGTGTTATCTCTATTATGTGAAAAAATAATCAGCATTTCAATGCGGAAACAACTTCACTTGTTGAAATGAAACTGGAAATATGCCTACTTACCGCTGCAAGACTTCAAGTTGCTCACTTACTCTGATACTAGATGTGCTTAGACTCGCAATTCACATGTAGAATGGGGCTGAGAAAACATGTCATGTGTGCATGACATACCTGCTAACTTAAGGGTCTGAAAACGCTGTGAGATGCTGTTTTGTTTATCATTTATTGCTTAATGCAATGCCTGTTTTTGTCAGTAAATTACACTTTGTCACTATCCTCTCACGTCTCACAGATAAGGTTTAGCTGTAAATTTTGAGTCCACCAGTGAACACATATGTTAAATTACTGTTTCTGTCCGGAACTTAGTGATTTAAGTACGAATTTTGTGCTCTTATGCATTTTTAGTCATTGTTATATCATTTGCTCTTTGCTTCTTTCCCATGAATTATTTAATTTATCAAACCATGAAATGTAACAGTCAACTGGTGATAAACAAGGTCATAATTTCCATATTCGATAGGCTGAAGATTAAGTTCATTTAATTTTCCTGACCCTTTCCCCAAAGGAAAGGAGCATGTACCTGATTTTAGATGTCTTGTGATTTCTTAACATTGGTGGTGTTTCAGTTTATGCATTTGATAAATGTGTAATTTCCTGATTTTTTGATGTGTTGTAGTTCCTTGAGTTTTCGTTGGGATGTTTAAGTTGTTTATGCATTCGGTCTTTTTGCAGGAAATGGCAGGACAGATCCAACCATAGTTCTCCATCCTTGGCAACATGAAGTTCTTATCTGTTATTGACCTATTGGGGACAGCTTGAGCCAAGTTTGACCTCTTTTTGCAAACCCCAAACGGGAGCCTGCAGGTTAGCCTGAGTTTTGGCATAAAATGGTTTTGCCTGCTGCAGCGTGGGTTTTGATCGTGAGGTTAAAGCCGTTCTGAAGGTCGTGCAACATTTGCATCAACAGACTGCTATTTAATGGCACCACGGATATTTATGCTGACTTTTTTGTTGCAAAATAGTAGATTGCACGTCAAGGAATAATTGGCTGATGTTTAGGAGGTAGCCACAGTAAAATTAATTATTTTGTTTAATGCTTTATCAGATTGCGGTAAGTGTTAACTGGGTATATGTTAGCTTTCAGTGTTTAGATTATTTAGCATGAGCCTTGTCACGAGATGCTGTTTGTTTGGGTATTTGATATGCAAGGCGACGTTATCTTTGTCACTTGAGGCGTCTGTGCCTTGGATTTCATATGCTAATAAGTTGGACTACTGTTTTGTATAAATATGGGCGTCTGAGTTGTGTTGGGATATATTATGTGCGTAAACCATGCCATGGTTCACTCAGGCTACAAGTAATTAGTAAGGATGAAAGAGTTCAACTGTTTCCCTGGCCTTTTCTTGGGAGTTTGATTTTTCATATACAATTCATAATTTTTTGTACTGTGTTCTGATACGGAATTCAGTCTGTAGGGGATCTTTACTATTTATCTTAAGAGATGCTGTTATAGCTTCAAATATAATCATTTAACTCTTTTAAAAGAGGAAGACCCATAAATCTAGGGAAAAGGTGTTACATTGCTACATTGAATCAAAAATTCCTTGTATGCTTTTGAACCTTATACCTTCCCCTTATTTTGCATCGAAATTATACACTTCTCTTATGTCATTATTTTCATTTTTTTCATCCCTACTAGTATGCCATCTACATTACATTCAAAAGAAAAATATTGCGATTAGACTCATCAGTCATATCTCATCGAGTTAGAATAAGTGGCATAGAAGGATGAAAAAACAGAAACACTCCATCCACACACGTTTCATTTTCTTTATTGAATATCATTGGATTTATCATTAAAAGCACGTCCGGTTTAAATATTTATAGATAAAACAAATGATCAAATTGACGCAAATATTTATAATAGTTTTAAATATATACTCCTTCTAGTTTAAATATATGAAAATATTTTTTAAAAATAACAAAAAACTAGAAGGAGTATATATTTCTTCTTTTTTAGATGAGGAGTATATATTTTCTGAATGGAAAACAAGAGGAAAATATTTGCAGCGACATATAAGGGACGTCCTATCTATAGATCGTCCGACGACATCTCACCTCTAGGTCAGCCCACGGCCCGCTCGCGTCGGCCCACGGCCCGCTCGACGTCGTCTTCCTCGCGCCGCCGCCGCACCAAAGCTCGCCGCCGCCCGTCGTCATGGTGCTCGCCCCCCCGCCTCCGCCTGCGTCCAGCTGGCGGCAACCCCCGCCGCCCTCGCGCCCGCCGCCCGCTAAACCCGGGAAGTGACGCCCCCACCCTTACCCCGCCGACCGCCGGACGGCGGCGTCCCGCCGCCTCGCGCCGCTCGCCCGCATGCGCCGCCCACCGCCAGTCCGCCGGCCGCCGTATTTCTATGTCCGGAGGGAGGAGGAGGAGAGATTGAGGGTACAAACCCTGCGCAATAAAGGATTCTCCAGCGAGACGCCTCCGCCCCGCCCTCCTCCATCATCTCCGGCGGCTCCCGCCGCGATCCGCGGCCGCCGCCCTCCGCCGCGCTAACCCGGCTGTGCCGGCTCGTCGCCGTCGCCGTCGGGGAGGCCGGAGGAGGAAGAAAAGACGTTGACCGTCGGATGTGTGTTTTGCACGAATCTTTTTTTTTTTTGCGAGGAGTGTTTTGCACGAATCTTAAAGTGTTCTATCGAAACGTTTTTATCGGGCGACCTACGTATAGGATTCACGGACATATAAGGAATTTTCTCAATCTTCTGAACTACTGGGCTGGAAACGCTCGGTCCATGCCGTAAAGCGTAAACACCACAACTCTCGAGGCCCAGCCCAACCCTACCCCAAGTCTCCAACGGGCGGCAAGCGCGAATCTCCGCGCGTCCTGGTATATAAGCCCAGCAAGCAACAAGCTGTAACCCGAACCTTTCCCTGGTGACCACCACGCCCGCCTCCGCCCTCGGTTTCCTCCCTCCCCCGCCTCCCCTCTCTCCCACTGTTGCGCACTGGCAGCGGCAACCAGCCTCACTCCCCGCGGAGAGCTAAAACCCTAGAGCTCCTCGCGAAGGGGGCTTTCACTCTCGCCGCGCGATGCCGACGGCGCAAGAGAAGGGCAAGAGGGCCAGGGTCGACGAGGCCGAGGAGGAGGGGGGCGAGGCCATCGACGCCGCCCTCCTGGTCTCCATCGAGAAGCTCCAGGAGGTCCAGGAAGAGATCGAGAAGGTGAGTCATGTCGCTTCCGGAGTGACATCTGTCACTCATTTGACTCTCCGACGATCGCTAGGTGACTCGATCGGTTGTTTGTTGTGGCCACCGCGTGTAATTTAGGTGATTTTTGGCTGCCAATTTGGTGGGTTGTGAGCTGGTTTGGGTGTGGATTCGTCATTTGGTGATTGATTGGTTCACGAAGATCTGAGTGGAAGCATGGTTTCAGGTGCCTGTGTTGGAATGGAGGGTTTTCGCGCTAGACCTCCATCTGGGGAATCAGTCTGGTTTAGTTGGGGGAATTAAGAACCTTCGGTGCCCTTGCAGAACAATTAGTACTGGAAACAATTAGACACCCGCGTTCTTAATTTCACTAGGCTCGGAAGTTCAATAATCGGACTTCAACTCCTTGTGACCTTATGCCAGTTAATTATAGACTCTTGTGTATTTTGACTGCAGTTAAATGCTTGAGGCACCCACCAGCCCACGGTTAATAGCTGATACGGGTTTTTTTCCCCTTCAGCTTAGTACTTAGCGGCTTATAATGTGGTGCCATATCCTAAGGCAATGACAGTAATGTACTGCTTAAATTGCTTCCATTTTCGAAGTCAATGGCTCAATCATTTGATACAATTTTCTAGGATTTTGCTCCTTTGAAATTAGGAGACATCCACATGTATGATAATCATGTTTCAATGTAGTTTAAGCTTAGTATGTTTCTCTTAGCATCAATTGATCACAGGTTAACGAGGAAGCTAGCAATAAAGTTCTGGAGGTGGAACAGAAATACAATGAAATTCGCAGACCAGTCTATGTTCGACGAAATGAAGTTATCCAGAAAATTCCAGACTTCTGGCTGACAACGGTTTGTAATACATTTCTACAGTGGTCAGTATTCATGCTCTTGTTTATTGACAGTGCTTATGAGCTCACATTACCCTGCAGTTCCTTAGCCATCCGATACTCGGTGAACTTCTGACTGAGGAGGATCAAGAGGTATTTTTATCTGGCATGCTTTAAACTTTTGGAGCATTTATAAAATTATTTCATCTATTTTCTGGAAACCGTGTGAAACAAATCATTGTTCTTAAGTATCTTGACTAACTGACAAATTTGGTATGTTTGTTCTATTGTAGATCTTTAAACACTTGGAATCTATAGATGTTGAGGAGTCCGAGGATATTAAATCAATCTGCTCCATTACTCTCGTAAGCTTCTTTTGCACCTGCCAGCTCGATGTCCCTTTTACTTTTCAAAGAACGATTTTACATTACTATCTTTGGATCTTGATCTGGCAGACCTTTTCGCCCAATCCATATTTTGAAGATAAAAAACTCACAAAGACGTATTCCATGAGTGATGATGGAAGAATCTCAGTGAAGGCTACCTCCATTAAGTGGAAAAAGGAAATGGTATTGTGCCTCAACTATCAAGCTATGTGTTAACTCTCTAAAATCCTGCTGAAAATACTAATTATTTTTCTGATTTGTATATTAGGATATTGTCAATGGAAAGACGTGCATGAAAAATGGGGACAAAAGACTCCTGGTTGATGAAAGGTATCTTGTTTCTATTTGATCATAGCTTCTTTCTCTTGCTAGTTTCTCCCAAGAGATAATCAATTATAATAAAAATTCTAAGCATTCTACCTCTTTTCGTATTTCAATTATTGTTCAAACGCTTGCATTCTTTCTGCCATTCTTGTTTGCCATATGTGTCTATAGATATTTCTCTGTACATTCTATTGGCTCCTTCGAGTTTTTATAATCTATCACATTCCTGTTTCCATGCCTAGTCTGCCAGCAGCCTCATGGAATAGCTGGTTTAGCATACAAAAACAAGGTTAAGCACACCTGCATAGTTTATTGGAGCCTTGTGAAGGCCATATAGGCCCCCTTATATCTGTTTGATACCTTTACTATTAAGTATCCAAAACAATGTGATGGCTTTATGACTACTTAGCAAGGTTCCCGTCCTGTGAGCTGAGCTTTGAAATGTACTTTGTCGCTTTTTACCTTGACCAAGCATTACAGAGTTTATTCAGTAAATAATGTGTACCTTAATTGAGTTGCAAGTAGGATATGCTCTAAAGATGGCTTGTCTTCTGTTTCTTTCGCAGTTTCTTCACTTGGTTCAGTGATAAAAAGAACAGTAGGCTTACTCAGGGGGAGATGGATGAGGTATAATACTTTAATGGTCTTACATTGAGGCCTAAAAATATATATGCCAGCCCTCAAATGGTCTCTGATGACTTCAATTGCATAGGTGGCAGATATCATCAAGGAAGACTTGTGGCCTAATCCTCTGAAGTTCTTCAACAATGTCGGTGGTTCTTTCCTGGCTAGTAATTTATTCAGTTTATGTTTTTTCTATCTTTATATCTTGTCCTAAAGTTTCTCATTGCAGGAGTTGGAAGATGAATTCGAAGAAGAGGATGAAGATGAGGTAATCCTGTTCTTTTGTGTGCTATTTTATCTATCCCTTGGGCAAATAAGCATTATTCTTTATTATCCTGATGATATTTCGCTTTTCAATAGCATTAAGTTTTTTGCCCCTGTTAAAATCAGCATTGTTTTGCTGCACCTGGCCACAAGATAAATCCTAATGCTGTCTGTCCCTTGTCGTGATTAGTACACCATCTAAGCACTTAGGGTGCACCTTAGAATACTTGATCATGCTAATAATCAGCGCACCTTGTCTTTTGTCTATAGTTATGTATACACTTTTGTCTATAGTTATGTATACAAAACGGAGGTATTGATCATATGTTCATCATTCTCTTTCAACGTTTTTAGGGATCTGATGGGGAGGAAGGCGAAGATGATTCAGAAGATGAAGATGGGGACAACTGATCTATTTTCTATTTCTATCGGCTTTGATAACATTGTCTGCAGAATGTGGTGACCTGATCCCTCAAGGGGCTTGATGAAACAAGGCTCCTTTTGAGGTGTTTGGTGCTTGACTTGGTTGTAGTTTTAGGCGCTATATTTATCTAGAAACTCAGACTTCTCAAGAAGCAACTCAAGGACCAATTTGACTGATTTCTGAATGGGCAGTCCGATGTACTACCGTGTAAGTACTATTTAGACTGCTGATTGTTTGTCTATGGTGTAGTACTATTTTCCGCATATAATGTGCATGATTGGATGCTCCAAGTTCACTTCTATACTGTGCCACTGATATACAGTGGTTTCCAGTGTTCGCGCAGCTGATATTTTGATCAAGGGAAACGGTACACGTACTGTGCAAATCATTGTGTAGACCAAACTGAACCCTCACGCGTGGGCCTCTCCACAGCGCGCGGTATCTCATGGTCTGGAGCATGCAGTACCAACGCAGGTGGGCTGGAAGTCAGCCCAGGACCCAAACTTGTTCTTCGGCAGACGCACCCGGGCCGCACATCCCTCCTGCCCAGCCCAGCGCACGGCGCTGCCCTGCTGCTGCCGCAGTGGCGGAAGCAACCTCCAACAAAACCGTGCCGCATCGGCCGTGGCGGACGGAAGTGCCTGCTCTCGGCGTGCGTAGCCTTCACGCAGGGGACCTCTGCGACGCTGCGTCAAATCGACGCGCGGCGAGTCCCGTCCCGCGTATATAAACCGCCGGACCCGCCCGTCCCCGCCTCCCTCTCTCTCCGCTTCGCCCACCTTCGCCGACGCTCTAGACGCCGCCCGAAGCTGATCCCCGATGGCCGCCGAGACCTGCGCCCAGCGGCCCCTGTTCGGCGGCGCCATCTCCACCTCCTTCCCCGTCCGGTTCCAGGTACGGGACCTTCCACTCCTCGGCGCGAACCGCCGGCGACTCTTCCCTCAGCTTTTCTCCTTCCCTCGTGTGCGCTGCTTACGCCGTTCGGGGTCCTCGCTTTGTCTTTCGTCAGGACGTGAGCAACATCCGGGAGGTCCCCGACCACCAGGAGGTGTTCGTCGACCCCGCCCGCGACGAGAGCATCATCGTCGAGCTGCTCGACCTCAAGGGCGAGGTGGACGACGCCGGCAGCGCGCTCTGGTTCCTGCGCGACATCGCCAACGAGCAGGACGCCGGGGACAACATGGTAACAAGTCAACAACAGCCCTTGACTCACCTACTGCTCAATGCTAGTAAAAGTCAGTGGCCGGCCACCGAAATCCTGATTGGGGCTACTCTAATTGCTATGTTCTGTGACACACCAGGCCGTGTAACTCTTGCTCTGCTCCAGCACCAAGCAGTTCCCTGTGCCTGGCTTCCCAATGTTTTCAGAAACTAATTGTGCGCTGAATAACTGACCGATTGAACGGGATTGAACGATAATGCCTGTTGTAATTTTTTTCTTGCACGTTTGCTAGGTGGTTGAGCATTCTGGAACACTCGAGCTAGCTCATTTGAATATCGACGGAGCACCTGTTGTGGCTGGAACTGCAGTTGGTCAGCTGGTAAGCTTATTTGCTGACATCTTGTGCTATGCTGATATTTCCATATTACATTGATCGTTGCCTCTTGTTGAGGCCCGGTTGGTTTGTTCTTGCTTGTGATTCTTTGGATATTACGATGATAGAAGGTTTCTTGTGTTTGTAGAGGTGCATTATAAAATTGGTACTGCTGCACATTACCGAGAATTACCAAGCTTACAGTAGTGATTAGACATCCTTGAGAATAATTAAGCAGAAATTTGCATTGGCTAAGCACTATTGATTAAGTGATGGTTGTGTCGTTCAAATTCTTGGAATGTTCATAATTTCTCACATGGTTGCCGCACCTTTTGAATTCTGCTGTAGTGGTTCAGACATATCCTTCTCTTCAGTTTCTATAAAATGTAACGAAGAATATACTTAAGTGGAAGGGAAAAGAACTACTGAATCTTTTAACTTAGAGGAAATGTTGTCATTAATGAGATATGCTTAAAGCGTGTCTTCTTTATTTCACTAGCTTTTCTACTTCAGTGTCTTGATGTGCACTCTTATGTTAGAGTAGTTAACACTGAATGGGTGCGTGGTGTAAGAACAACAACAATAGGATTCTCATATCTATTTTTTTTTCGTATGCAGGCTGTTTCAAAAGGGAGGCAGGGCAGAGAAGCACAGAACATCGTCCGAGTAAGTATATCCAATCGTGATGTATATGGTCAAGTGGAAATCTTGGCACTTGAAATTGACGTTGTGTTACCTTTTACAGCTTTACCTGGCAAACATACGCCTCAAGAATGCAGCAACTGATGTACTTATCACCACATATGAACCGTTGTTGATAAAGTAAGCTCAGTATATCACAAACACATAATCCCTATAATCATTGATATCATGCTATATTCTTGAAAAAGAAGTCTATAGTATTTGCATTTCCTCGAGGACGAAAGCTCATCCACATTTAGCACCACCGCAGATATAGCTTAGTGACATTTATTGAGCTGTGTATGTGTAAATATCTAATGATGTGTGTAAAGTGATTCCTTGTGGTCATCTTTACCGATACCTCGTCACGTGTTAATGAGGTCAATAACATGAAACAGAGTATCGTTTTTATCAAATATTCTGCTTGCAAATCTCTCTCTCTCTCTCTCTCAAGAGACGATTTCAGCTTTTCAGTATGGAATATCTCTTGTGTGATTTGCAAAGTGCTTTGAATTTTAGGAGTACATTTGTAGTTGACATAGATGACACATTAAATCGGGTATGGTACAAGTTTTGAATTTCCAACTAAATTTGTAGTTGAACATAGATGATGCATTAACCGGAATGCTCCACAAGAAACACCAGTTACTGTACTTGCTGAAAGGTTTGAAAATTGTGGTATCTATCCAAGTTCTTGACACGTCTGCAGTCACTTCGGTCTTTGTTTAATTTATCTAGTTATTTGAGGGTTGGACATTCTGTTTTTCAATGTTACAGGACAACCTAATTGATTTATTCTGTCACTTTCTATTTCAGTCCCTTAAGTGAAAGTGCCAGAGCAGTTGCATCTGGTCCAGCAATACCCGCTGAACAAGCAGGATGCTTGCCAATGTCTGAGATCTTCAAGCTTGCAGTGATGAACTTCAATGTGCATGAGTGGAACCTTTTCAATGGTGGCCCTTGAAACAGAATGGACCACACCTCCCATTTCCGACAAAGAGCATCTGATGAACATTTGTTTTTTAGATTGGCTGTTCATTAGGCCAGAAGTTATGCTATTAGCTTAAGTAGTGTCTTCCAAACAGCTCTATTGAACTAATTTTCGGCATGAGTAGAGTTTGTAATGCTTCATTTTAGTAGAATGCCCTCAAATCTGTGCAAGTTAGTTGCACCATCTAGTGTCTTTTCAATGGTCTGTTCGTTTCTGTTAAACATGGGCCATTTGAATTGAGAGATCTGAAATGAGGCTGCCCAAATTCTAAAAAGAATGACGATTTCAGGTTGGTGGATGATTGCATTTCTTTGTATTGTCTGATAACCCTTGTCCTACACGATACCATATATTCCAATTGATCACTCCGCAGCAAGATCCAGGATGACAAACATGTGAGTCTAAAGAAGATATGACCTGACAAAATTTGGGTGACTCAGAATGTGGACCATTAGACTTCATATTTGAATGCAGCCTTGTTTCTTGCCAGTTTCATACTTAAATTCTTTGTAATCTACTCTTTCTAATTTGTAAGCAATAGATCAAGTTTGTCGTGCTACAACATTTTAACGGAGATATCATGGCATTCCGATTGAGCTGCTGCATCCGTGTTGAGACCTTCAATTCTTGAAACAATGGGGGATTCAGGATGGAATCTATGTTTAGCATCAGGTGGTGTATTAAGTTGCAATTCAGAAAGGGTGTAAACTCGTCAAGTCCTGAGTTGACACTGAATTGAGTGCCACATTATTCTGAAAAATGCTTCGGACCTACGTTCTCGAAGAAAAATGCTTGGACCTGATTTTGATCATTTTGTCATCTCTGAACAGATAGTTGAAATGTACAAGAGAACCTGTCGATCGATAGTGTATATTACAAATCCACATTATACAGCATTGCGATTTGCTTTGCCGGAAGCCGATTATATAGTCCGTCCCTCGACAACAAAAAAATCAGAGATGGAAGAAAGAAGAAGAAACCGTTGGGAGTTGGAGACCTCGATTTCTCATTACAACTTATCATCAGGGGGAGGCGCCTGGGGAAAATTTTGAAGTCGAGGATGATGGTTTGGTTACAGTGCAAATCAAGCTTCACTTCACTTCCAGTTGTTGGCGACGATGTCAGCGAGGTCGACGACCCTCTGCGAGTAGCCCCACTCGTTGTCGTACCAGGCGATGACCTTGACCATGTCGTCCCCCATGACCATGGTGAGCGAGGCGTCGATGGTGGAGGAGACGTCGGAGCACCTGAAGTCGACGGAGACGAGCGGCACGTCGCAGACCTCGAGGACGCCGTTGAGCTCGCTGGCGGCGGCTTCGCGGAACGCCTGGTTGACCTCCTCGGCGAGGGTCTTCTTGGAGACCTGGACGACGAGGTCGACGACAGAGACGTTGGGGGTGGGCACCCGGAGCGCGATCCCGTTGAGCTTGCCCTTGAGGTTGGGGAGCACCAGCGCCACGGCCTTGGCCGCGCCGGTGGACGTGGGCACGATGTTGAGCGCGGCGGCGCGGGCGCGGCGCAGGTCGCGGTGGCTGGCGTCGAGCAGCCTCTGGTCGCCGGTGTAGGAGTGGGTGGTGGTCATGGTGCCCTTGATGATGCCTGCGTGCGCCATACATTTGCGTTCCGTTTCGCATAAGCATCACGATCGACGCTTAGAATGGATGCAAATAAATGTACACGACGTACGTACCGAACTTTTGGTCGAGGACCTTGACGAAGGGGGCGAGGCAGTTGGTTGTGCATGAGGCGTTGCTGATGATGGGCTCGTCGGGGTTGTACTGGTCGGCATTGACGCCGACGACGTAGGTGGGGATGTCGCCCTTGCCCGGCGCGGTGATGAGCACCTTCTTGGCGCCGGCCTGGATGTGCTTGCCCGCGCCCTCGCGGTCGACGAACACGCCGGTGCCCTCGATGACGAGGTCGACGCCGAGGTCGCCCCACGGCAGGTTGGTCGGGTTGCGGTCCGACACCACCTTGATCACCTTGCCGTCGACGGAGATGCCGTCGTCGCCGACGGGCTTGACGTCGGCGTCGAAGATGCCGAGCGTGGAGTCGTACTTGAGGAGGTGCGACGCCTGCTTCACGCCTCCGGTGTCGTTGATGGCGATGATGTCGAGCGGCGAGTCGTCGCGCCCGTGCCAGCACCGCAGGAAGTTGCGCCCGATGCGGCCGAACCCGTTGATCGCCACCTTCAGCTTCGCCTCCGTCGGCGCCCGCCTCGCGCCGCCGCTCGACCCGACCTGCATATAGCCATGCATCATGTTCAGCCCACCACCATCCATGGCATCGCATGATGCGAACTGAAACAGAACTTATTAAGAACGTACCGCGTAGGTCTTGAAGGAGACGGCGGACACGAAGTCCTCGGAGGTGGCATTCCGGCGGAGTGGCAGCGACGCGGCGCTCCTGAGCCCGGAGAACTCGGACAAGAGCATGGGCGACGCCATGGCCACGGATCGATCAGCACAGCAGACAGCAGACGGCAGAGCAGGGGAGGATCAAGCTGGGACGGCGGGGCGGGCGCGCTCGTATATATGAGTTGGCGGATTGGGTGCGCGCGTTTGTGGTGCACGCTGGCCGGCGCCGGGATCGTGAGGTGGTGATTGGGCGAGAGATGAGATTTCGGATAGCCCGACGAATGGCTGCCAGTGGCTGCGATGAAACGCTTTACTGTGGCGGCCGCCGGGGCGCCCACGCCCCCTCACGGCTGCTCCGCGCGATGTGTGTGTGTGGTCATTTCTTCTCGCGCGCCCTGTTATTATGTGACCTTGTTGGTTTTGCTCGAGTCTTCTTTTCGTCGGTTCATTCTTACAACCAGTAGTAGACCGCTATTGAGTCGGAGCTTCCGGGCCTCAGGTGTTTGAAATGGAGCAGCGAAAGCTACGTCGACCGATGAATATTCGGCGTTCGATACTGTACAAGAAGTCACGACGTGGTTTTGAATTCCGAATTGTGAGGCCGTCGCGCGCGCGGGGGATGGCAAGCTCAGGGGAGCTGAGTGAGGATGTGCGAGCTGTGGCTGTCCGTGCGAGCTGTGGCTATATTACAGTTGAGCTGTGTCTCTCTCTTTTTTTTCGTGAGAAAAGCTTTGTGTGTCAATTTTGTAAAAAGAAGGGCTCAAAATGAGCCGAGTTCAGTACACACGAGGTTGTTATCACAGAACACGGATATAAACAACTAATGATCGGAAGAGAGCTGAATTAGGACCTATCACATCCAAAAACTCTCTCCACCTTCTTTGCCCCGGCTACCTGACGCAACCTGACAAGATCGCCAATTCGACCAACAAGAACATATCTACGTGGAGAAGACGGACCCGAAAACACGGGCGTAGCGCTTCTTCCAAATCATCCTAGTGATCGACATAAAGCAGCAGGAATGCAAACCCTTCCTTCGCCGTTGCGCTTCTTCCAAATCATCCTAGTGATCAACATAAAGCAGCAGGAATGCAAACCCTTCCTTCGCCGTCCCATGAACCATATACCACGCAAGGATGTCCAAAGTTCGACAGTTGTGTCTCTGACCACGGCTTAGGATGACGAAGACACGCCTCCAAAACCCATAACGGGGCAACCTGCCTCGTGTTGTGCCAGTAAGCTTGCTACTAACCTGCCTCTCGCACGTGCTGCCTCTCTCGCACGCGCGGTGTTAAGGATGCGTAGCTAGGATACGTTGTCTAAGATCATATAATCCAATGACATGCAACTTTGCTGGGACGGAATCAGGAGGGCTGGCAGGGCCAGTGCCCCCCTCCCCCTCTCAACTTTGAAACAATTAAAAATACCTTTCATTTCATATGATTTTTTTTGAGAAAAATTTAAGAAATAGCCTTGATTTCATATGGAAACTTTTTATATTTGCTTGTAGGAGTATTGCCCCTCTAAAATCAAACCTACATATTTTCTTCCGTTGGTTCCTCATATTTTCTAGCTCCCTCACTGAACTAGCAGCGGCTCTGTGCTCGTTGAGTCGGGACCACGGATCCGTGGATGGTTTTGCTCGGCACGTTCAGGCAAGAGGACCCAAAATTGGCTCGAACCACGCGCCGCAAGGCAGGCCTCTGCTGCGTGCACCGGCGTGGGTCGTCGGCGGTGCCGAGCAGCTCGGCCCGGCACATGCCGAGCCAAGGTATTCCCCCATCCTCGTCTGACGCGAAAAACGGCCCGATGACAGCTTGGGCTTGTTTAGGAAGCTTGTTCTTCTCCTGATTTTCCATTTGTTTGAGTTATGATTTCATCATCTCCTCGAACATTTTTCAACCGAAAACCAAACACCACATTCTCAGAGCAAAAGGAAAAAAAACCGTGCGTGTAGCTCTTCTTCTTTCTTTTACGGGAGTTCTTCTTTCACTAATGGTACCATAAAAAAAGGTAGTGCCCCCTAACCACTCACCGAAGCAAGAAGAATCAACTTCTTCGAAGTCCTCTCATGCCACCGGAGTTTTTTTATCAGCCACAGGCCACTGTGGCATGTGCCCTCGGAATTTTTAACCTCAGACCCCGGAATCTTTCTGGAAGTGAGCCGCGCCAGCAGCGCTAATTAAACTAGCCGTAAGCTTTGCAACCCGCGTGAATTCGAAACCAAACCAGTTCCAACTTCCACGTCCGACAGAGACCACATTCCTCCCCGCCCGGGACGGCGTCAACCGAGCTGCGGGAGGCGACGAAGTTCTAGGTGCGTTTGCGGCGGCCTCGATCCGTCGCCAGCTCGCAGCCGCTGCACCCATGCGGCGCAGAACACACAGTTCTCCAGTTCAGGTTCTCCCGGCTCCCCAAGCGCAGCTGATGAGCCGACGCACGCCATCTCCCATCTCCGGGTCACTCTTCACGGAGCGCACCGGCTGCTGCCGCGCCATGCGCGTCTGCCGGAGCCGGGGCGTACGGCGTGGAGGGTGGGAGCGCAGTGCAGGGCTGCTGGGCTGGGCATCTGCGCGTCCACGTGACGGCGCAGAGAGCTGAAGTTAGCAGGAGGACGAGCGAAAGGTCCGGCGCCATGTGAGGAGGGCCTCCTGCGCCACGCCCCGCGTGCTCAGCTGGGACGTGCCATCTCACCTGACTGGGACGTCGACCGGCTGCCTCTGGTTGTTATTTGCATGCCCGGCCCTACGTACCGTGGACTAGCTACATGGTCACGTCACGGACCGTCGCTGTCCCGTTGCTCCCGTGTGCCCCGTCATGACTCGTGCGTGCTCACCAGTGCTCAGCTAGTCAGCTCAGCTCTGATCTCTGGACTCTGTAGCAGAGGGAGTTTAACGCGCCCCTTGGCACGGGGTCAAACTTTAGAGGGTTTTTTAATAAATATTATGATTACAAATAAAGTTTAATTACAAAACTAATTTCAGGACTCCGCTCGAAATCGCGAGACGAATCTAATGAGGGTAATTAAGGCGTGATTAGATGTCGTACCCTATTTCTGGAGTACTTAGTGTTTCCCGTATCAGTCCCTGGATCAGTAGCTGATACGACACTTTTACAGAATGCTTCACAGCAAATACTTTATTTATATTACCGAGAGTCATTACAAGCCTTTGAATACATAAAGGTCTTTGTACAGAGGAGGCGAGCAGCCTCAGCACACACAGACAGCACGCTCAAAGGCTGACGCAGCAGCCGGAGCTAACACTTAAACTAGCGGAAGACGACACGGCTCCACTCCTACAGGCACCGCTTGAGCGTAGGCCGAACTCTACTCTTCTTCACCATCAGCTTGAAAGTCATACTCAGGCTCATCTTCTGAATGATTTAAGCAAGAGTGAGTACTTAAGGTACTCAGCAAGCCTAACACGAGGGTTATGATTATGCAAGGGATTATCAAAGGATAGGCTGAGGTTTACCGACAAGGCGAGAAAGCCAAGTTTATGCAGGGTTGTTTTGAAAACAAAGCATTTCGCAATTCTAATCAAATATTTGTAGATAAAAGTGGGGTTGGGCGGCCCTGGGGGAGATGCAATCCATCCCGCCAGTTCCTCAATTTTACCACTGGCCGACAACCAGCACACGGCTCCAAACCGGCGTTTTTCCAAAAACACACCAAGGGAACTCACGCAGAAAATCTAATCATAGTGTGGCCGATGCTTTCGCGTTGTCCAATACCGTGGAACACGGCTTTCCGGAAAGATTTTTAACCTTGGCCAAGGGTGCACAAATTTCCCCACAAGGTGGTCCAGTCCTCCCTATCGTCATAGTTTGGACTGTCCCACTAAAGGTTCCATACCTACTTGGTACCACCACGGCATCCCCCACGGACATCACCAGGGGCTTCACAATCATAATATGGCCAGTCATAAATGCCGGATCTCGAACACCCACCAACGAACGAGTCTTCTCCTGGGACTCCGTTGCAATCTCCTGCCTCCGGGGGGTACCGGGTGAGTACTAGTAGGGTGCGGTTCCAATTCCGTGCCCATTCACGGCTTGTGGCTGCGCGAGGGGTGCTATGCAAAGGCGGCACAAGAACCGGTCCTTATACGACCGAACCAGGCATCTTCAATAGCCAATCCACAAGTGGAAGGGCGTCCCGGAGATAGCCTCCCCACTGAGGACTACCTCGCCTGGTCCCGCCAAAAACATCCCTCACTAGGGTTGCACTTATTATTATACCACCCAATTCCACATTTACACACACTACCAAGACACACGCATTTACACGAAAATCATGTGAGCAAAATTAATTAAACACATATGAAAGTCCTAAGCAGCGAGCATATCAACAATTCATTAATTAAATTAATGATGTTGATTCCTAGGGCTAACAAGGTACAGGATATAATCAAGTCAAGGCAGGCAATCAAATATTGCATAGGACCCTTCTAGCATTTAAATTCATTTAAATACCATGCAATTTATTTATAAACAGCTCTAATTAGGATATTTGCAAACATAGGATCAATATGATCAATGGAAGTTAGACTTGCCTTCACCAAACTCCTCTTCCTCTAAATCCTCGTAATCGGGATCCTCAGCTTCCTCTTCGTCTTGATTTTCTATCGATTAAAAGAATAAATCTACCGTTTGCAAACAAATTAACAGAGCAATAAATCCGAATAAAATCCAAATAAAACCAGATGGAAGTTGATTTTGTGTGGCACTGGATAGATCATGATTTTAGATGAATTTGGCGCAAGTTTCGCCAAAATCGGAGTCGGAATGAATGAAAAAGATATTGATTTTGATGTAAAAGAAAGGAAATTGATTAGGATGTGATTATCATAATTATTATAACTATCATCCTAATTTTCCAGAGGATGGCAAGGGTTGCAAATTGGTTAGGATGGAATATTAGATTTTTGAGGATTTTTGGGAATTTTTCTGCTACTGGAAATGTGGTCGAAATGATTTTCTGTGTACGAATCTGTGTGCGCGTAGCAATTTCCAGTGAGAATGTCCCACTGACGGGGGGCCAAAGGGCCCAGCGGGGTCCGCGCTTTACTGTTTGGTGAGCCGCGTCCACAGAATGGTGGACCGGCGGTAATAGAGCGGCGGGTCCATGGTGAGCCGAGTCTGCCACGCAAGCGGGGCGACCTGGTCGTCGTGGGCCCGCGCGCTGACGCGGCGCGCCACGTCGGACGGCGGCGGGACGCGCTCGGGACGGCGGCGCGCGGCGGCGGCCTCGCCGGAAACCTCGCCGGCGATGAGCACGAAGATCCAAAGGCGACGAGAGCTAGTCGGACAGGGACTACGCGCGAAGGCGAACCGCCCGGTGGGTGATGTTGACGTCGGGGACGACGGACGCGGCGGCGCGACGTCGCCGGAGTTGGCGATGCGCCGGCGAGCGAAGGGGAAAAAGGCGGAAATGTGTTGTGCTCGGGTTCGTGCTGTCTGGGGTGTGCGCGAGAGGGCGGCGAGTCATGTGGAGTAGTCGGTCGGGCCGGAGAAAGCTCGCGGCGGCCGGCGGCGAGAGGGAAGGCGGCGGCGGAGCCGGCAATCGATGCGCGGATGCCGCGGGAGCGCGAGAGAAGAAGAGAGAGGGCATAAGAGAGAGAGGGGAACACAGCGATCCTGGAGGCGCTACACATTGACGTGGAGAAGGGCCGGAGCGGCGACACGAGCTCGCCGGAGTTCGGCGACGCGCCGGGGTGCGCGAGGTAAAAGTGGTGCGCACACACGCGTGAGCGTGCTTGAGCAGGTGCCGACGTGCGCGTGAGTGCAAGGAAGTGATTGGTGGCCTTAGCATGCTCGCGCGCGGCCGGGAGTGTGGCCGGCGGCGAGAAGGGCACGGCGGCTAGTCGACGCTAGGTGAAAGGCTGCGCGCTAGCCGAAGGTCGACGAGACCATGCGCAAAAGAGAGAGAAGAGTGTGAGAGTGCTCACCGTGCTCTCAGTTGAGCGAGGGAAAGAGCAGTGAGGTACCGACGACGGAGACGGCGGACGGCGGGGCTAGGGTTCAAGGGATCTCCACCTGCAAGTCACGGCTGCGCCAAAGGAGAGCACCAGCGTGTCAAGCAAGCGAAGGGGATGCTAGATGTGGAAGAAGTCGACGTCGGGACTCACTGGAGAAGAAGAGGGAGCTCACCGGAGTTCTTGCCGGAATTGAGCGAGAAAGGGGAAAGAACAGTAGAGAGCTCGGGAGTGGATGGAGATGGAAATGAAATGAGAGAGGGAAGGAGAGGGTCTGCCCTTTGCTTTATAGGCGGCAATGGCGGTTCGAGAGGGGCGCAAGGTCGGTTTTGCCGGCGAGAAATATCTCGCCGGACTGGAGCTCGACGCGACGCGCTGAGGCGGTTCGCGAGCTTCGATGATCGGCGGTGACGCGCGAGAGGAGCTTCTGCAGTGCTCGGGACGCGACGGAGCGAGGGAAGGAGCGACTGTGGCTGACGACGCGGAGTGGAGTTCGTCGGGCGTCGGGAAACGTAGGGCGTGCGTTAAGTAAGGGAGAGAGGACGATAGGACAGAGCAGGGAAGGCGGTTTGGCGCGCACGTGTTGAATGCGAGCTTCGCTGTGGCTGGGACATGACGGAGGCGGCGAGGGGGCACGCCGGGATGGGCACGCGCGTGATTTGCGCCGGCGACGCGAGGTAGACGATGGGGCGCGGGTCCCACCTGTCAGCGTCTCGGCGAAAAAGAAAAGGGCGCGGCGCTGGGCTGGTGCGGGTGATGTGGGCCGGGAGCGGGGCGGCCCACGTGGGAGAGAAAAGAGAGAAAGGAGAGAGCGGCGCGACTGGGCCGAGCGGCTGCTGGGCCAGGCGCGGGAGAGAAGGAAGAAGAGAAGGGCTGGGCCGGCCGGGAGGAAAAGAGAAGAGGGCGGCCCGATAAAAAGATAGGTTTGATCTTTTGCTGGATTTTAGATTTGAATGAATTTCAAATTCATTCAAAAGAAAGGATTGAAACCAACACTCAAACAAATCAAGAAAAACGCGAAAATGCACATGGTGACTTTTAGGCACGGTTTAAAATTCAAAATCTTTTGGTTTCGCTACTAACTAAAGCTAGCAAATTGATTTTAATTGGAAAAATTTTAAAAAGTTCAAATTTTTAGTGATTTTTGACAACGGGCAAAAACGCGGGTCGCTACAACCTACCCCACTTAAAGAGAATCTCGTCCCCGAGATTCCAGCTCTTCCTCGAAAAGGTAAGGAAACTCTCGCTTGAGTCATCTTCTCTTTCCCATGTTGCCTCTGCTTCGGTGTGATTACTCCACTGAACTCGACAAAACCTTATAGCATTCCTCCTTGTTAGTCGAGTTGCCACATCCAAAATTTATTGGCCTTTCCTGATATCTTAAATCAGGCTGTAAGTCCATCACTTCTGGAGGGACTATTTCTTCTGGCTTTCTCAGGCATTTCTTTAACTGTGACACATGGAAAACATCGTGCACATCTGCCATTTCTTCGGGAAGCTCGAGGCGATATGCCACGGCTCCTATCTTCTTAAGTACCTTGAAAGGTCCAATATACCTCGGTGCCAACTTTCCTTTTATCTGGAATCTCCTGGTTCCTCGAATCGGTGACACTTTGAGATACACATAATCTCCAACTTCGAAGCTCAAATCTCTGCGTCGGGTATCAGCATAACTTTTCTGTCTGCTTTGAGCTGCTTTTAAATTTTCCCTGACCAGAGCTACTTTCTCTTCTGCATCCCTGATAACTGCAGGTCCGAAGAAAGAACGTTCTCCAACTTCTGACCACATCAGCGGGGTTCTGCATTTTCTGCCATACAGTGCCTCAAATGGTGACATCTGTAAACTGGCCTGATAACTGTTGTTATATGAGAACTCTGCAAAGGACAAACTTTTCTCCCAATCTTTTCCATAGGTTAGCACACATGCTCTCAACATGTCTTCCAGGATTTGATTCACCCTTTCTGTCTGACCATCGGTTTGTGGGTGGTATGCTGAACTGTAATCTAGTCTTGTTCCGAGCAATTTATGCAAACTTTTCCAGAATATCGAGGTGAACTGTGTGCCTCGATCTGATACTATTCTGCGAGGAACTCCATGTAGCTTGAGCACGTTGTCTATGTATAACTGGGCATAATGATTTCCCCTGTATACTGTCTTCACAGGTATAAAGTGTGCCACTTTTGTCAGTCGATCCACAATAACCCATATGGAATCATATCCTTTTTGGGTACGGGGTAACCCTACGATGAAATCCATACTGATCTCATCCCATTTCCACTCTGGAACATGGAGAGGTTGCAGTAATCCTGCAGGTCTTTTATACTCTGCTTTTACTCTGCTACAGATATCACAACGAGCAACAAATTCTGCTATGTCTCTTTTCATTCCTGACCACCAATATTTCTGCTTCAGATCCATATACATTTTGGTGCATCCAGGATGAATAGAATATGCTGAGTTATGAGCTTCATCCATAATCAGCTCCTGATATCCACCAGTTTTCGGTACACAAATTCTATCCTTGTACCATAAGGTGCCCTGATTATCTACTCGAAATCCAGGGGCTTTATCCAACCCTGTCATTTTCTTTAATTCATTTATTTCCTCATCTGACTCTTGAGCTGTTCTGATTTGCTTTTCCAGAGTCGGTTCCACACATAAGGTATTCAGGCGGCCTGGCTTAGCAAAATGGAGATTTAATTGTTTAAATTCTTCCACAAGTTCCGGGCTTCGTCTCCGCATTTTAATCCCATTATTCTGAGATTTGCGGCTTAATGCATCTGCAACCACATTTGCCTTTCCAGGATGGTAGTGAATTTCTAGATCATAATCCTTTATTAATTCCAACCATCTTCTCTGTCTGAGGTTTAAGTCCGGTTGTGTGAAAATATATTTCAGGCTCTTGTGATCCGTATATATTTCACATTTATTGCCAATCAGATAATGCCTCCAAATTTTGAGAGCATGCACAACTGCTGCTAGCTCCAAATCATGAGTGGGATAATTTTGCTCATGTGTTTTCAACTGCCTTGATGCGTATGCAATCACTCGGTCATCTTGCATAAGCACACATCCCAATCCTTGTCGAGATGCGTCGCAATATACGACAAAATCTCGGTGTATGTCTGGTAAGGCCAACACTGGGGCTGTGGTCAACTTTTTTCTTTAATTCCTGAAAACTTCTCTCACAAGCTTCTGTCCATTTGAATTCTTTTCCCTTCTGTGTCAAAGCTGTCATTGGTCTTGCGATTTTTGAGAAACCTTCAATAATTTGCGGTAATAACCAGCTAGACCAAGGAAACTCCGAACTTCTGTCACGTGGTTGGTTGCTTCCAATTAAGGACTGCCTCAACCTTGGCTGGATCCACTGATATTCCTTCTTCTGTCAGTATGTGACCAAGAAATGCCACTTTATTTAACCAAAATTCACATTTACTGAACTTGGCATATAATTCATGAGCTCTCAATTTTTCTAACACAATCCTCAAATGCTGCTCATGCTCTTCTGCACTTTTGGAGTAGATAAGTATGTCGTCAATGAAGACAACGACAAACCGATCTAACTCCTCCATGAACACTTTATTCATCAAATTCATGAAGTATGCAGGTGCATTTGTTAATCCAAATGGCATCACTGTGAACTCATATTGACCATATCTGGTGACAAATGCTGTCTTGAGAATATCACTTTCTCTGATCTTTAGCTGATAATACCCAGATCTTAAATCAATTTTGGAGAAATATTTGGCTCCTTTCAATTGATCAAATAAATCATCGATCCTGGGCAGTGGATATTTATTCTTGATGGTGACTTCATTCAAAGAGCGGTAGTCTATGCACATTCTGAGACTGCCATCTTTCTTTTTAACAAAAAGAACAGGTGATCCCCCGGTGATGAACTTGGTCTGATAAATCCTTTTTCCTGTAACTCTGCTATTTGTGCCTTCAATTCTGCTAGCTCAGTTGCTGCCATTCTATACGGTCTCTTTGCTATTGGGGCTGTGCCGGGAATAAGGTCAATGATGAACTCTATGTCTCTGTCAGGTGGCATGCCTGGCAACTCTTCTGGAAACACATCAGGATATTCACAGACCACTGGCACTTCCTCCAACGGTCTTGCTTCCATATTATGAACCATTGGTGCAACTTTTGACCTTTTTGGTTCACATACCACTTTAATTCCTTTGTGGTTTACCAGGGTAACTTTCCTGGTGTCACAGGCTATATTGCCGTGGTGCTTACTCAACCAGTCCATCCGAGGATAACATCTATCCCCTGGGATTCTAGGACTACTAAGTTCGCTAGGAACTCTACCCCACTTAAAAGGATCTTAACCCGTGGGCATCCCAAATAACTTTTGGTCTCGGCCCCGGGAGTCCGAATTATCAGGGGTTGTTTTAGCATGACAGTTGGCAAATCATTTGCAGCAACAAACTTTGAAGAAACAAACGAATGCGAAGCTCCAGAATCAAACAAAACGGTTGCAAGGATGGAGTTGACAAGATACTCACCAAGAACAACATCAGGAGTGTCCTCAACTTCATCTGCATTAATATGATTGACTTTTCCTCGGCCGAATTGATTATTCCTCCGCTGCTGTCCAGAGGGTTGCTGTCCACCACGACCATTTCCAGAAGCTGCAGTTCTGGCACTGTTTGGTTGATGCTGCTGAGTAGGAGCATTATTCTGGCTCAAATAAGGGCATCTAGCAATCATGTGACCAGGCTCACGGCAGTGAAAGCAAGTCCTTTTATCATTGTTGTTGGGTTGAACAACACTGGAACTGCTCCTCTGCTGACTACCAGAATTTTGATTGCGATATGATGGTGCTGAGCTTGGTTGATTGGACGCTGAGGTCCTATACTGCATGGTAGACTGATATTTTGGCTTCTGAAAATTATTATTAAACCTTGGCTTCTGATTTCTCTCCTGCTGCTTAAACTTCTGCGCATTGAATTTGCGCTTCCTATCATGATCAATGTGAGAGCGAGCATCTTCCAACAGAAGTGCACGGTTCATGAGAGTGTTGAAATCAGGATAAATATGAGTAACCAGCTGCACTTTCAATCCAGGATTAAGTCCTTTTCTGAAGCGATCCTGCTTCTTCTTGTCAGTATTAACATCATCAGGAGCATATCTGGCCAATTTCATGAATTTCCTGATATATTGATTTACTGTCATCGCTCCCTGCTTCAGAGAGCGGAATTCATCAGCCTTCATTTCAATCACACCTTCTGGGATGTGATACCTCCTGAACTCCTCCTGGAATTCCTCCCAGGTAATAGCATCTGCATTTTCTGCACCCTCACGGTAATTATCCCACCATTCTCCTGCTGCTCCCTTGAGCTGGTGAGATGCCAGAAGAACTTTTTCTCTGTCATCAGCATTCACCAAGTGCAATTTCTTGGTGATATCACGCAGCCAATCATCAGCTGCCAGAGGATCCTCCTCAGTACCCTCGAAGGTCGGGGGCCTGAGTCTCATGAATTCTGACATTTACTCTGCTGGCCGGAGCTCTGTCCATGAGTCCCTGTGCAATAATCTCCATCAGGCGAGTCTGATTATCCATCACAGCCACTAGGTTGGTGACTGGTGCTGCGGGTATTCTTCCACCTCTTCCACCACCTCTTCCACCACCTCTTCTACCACCACCTACCACGGTTCTGTTGTCCTTCACTTCTGTTCTGGTCATTGTTTTCTCCAACCTCATCCTGCACTTCTTGCTGATTTTGACTACTTCATCCTCCTGGTGATCATGTTCATTTCATGTCTGCCTCCACCTCTACCTCCTCCTCTACCTCTGCCACGCTGATTATTATTTCTTCCTCTACCACTACCACGTCCACGTCCTGCACTGTGGACGTCATCCTGATCATCATTTTGAGCGTTACGCTCTCGGCGTTGACGCTGCTGAATTCTGGCAGATCTTTTGGGAGGCATCTGATGGAGAGATTAGCAAGAAGGTGAGATAAGACACTCGGGCGATTAACTAAACTACGAGGCGAAACTACAAACTACGAGGCAAAACAAACAAGATAAATGGAAAAGAAATTCCAAAGATCTTGCAAGCACACATACAAAATAAAACCAGCATCATTACATCATTACAGCAAGCCTATTCACAATAACAAGGTTCGATCATACATACCCAAGTCCTTTTATTTATATACAAGGACTCGACGATCTACGACTCGACCACAGGGCGACTCTGACTCGCAACTACTGAGACACACTACTGACACACCTGACACTACTAGACACCACGACTCAGGCAACGGCTGCCACTACTAGCTAGCAAAAGCTACTCCACGGCGCCAACTCTGCTGCTCAGGCGTCGAAGCCACGGTCCTGGCGCCACTCTGCGTAGAGGTCGAACGGGTCCTGGGTGAGGTCGACGGTGCCGGTGCTGATCAGCCTGTAGTACTCGTCGAGGTCCACGTCTCCAACAAGGCGAGGTCCTGCTGGTGCCTCCTGTGCGGGCGAGTCGATCACCACAAACTCGTCCATATCCATCTCATCGTCAGTGCCAGTGAGATCGATGACGTTATCCGCCACCGACTCACTCCCTGACGACACGTCCACCACAGGCTCGTCCTCCATCGGCTCCTCCTCGGAGTCTCCGACGGTCTCAAGGGCGGCCTCAAGCTCTGCTGCCCAACGGGCAAGCTCCTCTGAGTCGTCTGCCGGCTCAACCTCAGGGGAGTCCACGGTCGTGTCTGAACCTGCAAGTGTAGTGGAGTCCTCCTCCGTGTCGGTCGGACAGGCGTAGTGGTAGTGTCCGTGCGGTCCTCCTGTCCTCACTGTGAAGTGGCGGCGGGGTCCTCCGTGCTCCTCGTGGCAGTACCTGTAGTGGCTGTTGAGCTTACGGATCAGGTACATCGCCCTCCTCCCAGAAACGACGGGTGTAGTCCAGGGTCCACTGCAGGCGGTCTCTCTCAGCCTGGCAAGCAGCAAGCTGAGCCTGTGCCTGCGCAAGCTGAGCTCGGGTCTCTGCAGACGGCGCTGGTCCGCCCCTCTCGGCGTCTGCTCGAGAACGCGGGCGGTCTGGGCGCGCTGCGCCTCCAGCTGGTCAAGCTCCTGACGAAGGGCCTCCATCTGTTCAACAAAATGTTGAAAAGACGGGTAAGTACCGGTGAAAATAATTTTATAAATAGAAATAAGGTAAGGGAGATTTTATAAAATAAATCTTTACAAAATATCGCACTCTTCTCACTCGATTTCAACCTATGGTTTGGCCTACGGACAAGCATCGCTCTGATACCACTCTGTCGTACCCCATTTCTGGAGTACTTAGTGTTTCCCGTATCAGTCCCTGGATCAGTAGCTGATACGACACTTTCACAGAATGCTTCACAGCAAATACTTTATTTATATTACCGAGAGTCATTACAAGCCTTTTAATACATAAAGGTCTTTGTACAGAAGAGGCGAGCAGCCTCAACACACACAGACATCACGCTCAAAGGCTGACGCAGCAGCCGGAGCTAACACTTAAACTAGCGGAAGACGACACGGCTCCACTCCTACAGGCACCGCTTGAGCGTAGGCCGAACTCTACTCTTCTCACCATCAGCTTGAAAGTCATACTCAGGCTCATCTTCTGAATGATTTAAGCAAGAGTGAGTACTTAAGGTACTCAGCAAGCCTAACACGAGGGTTATGATTATGCAAGGGATTATCAAAGGATAGGCTGAGGTTTACCGACAAGGCGAGAAAGCCAAGTTTATGCAGGGTTGTTTTGAAAACAAAGCATTTCGCAGTTCTAATCAAATATTTGTAGAGATTAGTGGGGTTGGGCGGCCCTGGGGGAGATGCAATCCATCCCGCCAGTTCCTCAATTTTATCACTGGCCGACAACCAGCACACGGCTCCAAACCGGCGTTTTTCCAAAAACACACCAAGGGAACTCACGCAGAAAATCTAATCATAGTGTGGCCGATGCTTTCGCGTTGTCCAATACCGTGGAACACGGCTTTCCGGAAAGATTTTAACCTTGGCCAAGGGTGCACAAATTTCCCCACAAGGTGGTCCAGTCCTCCCTATCGTCATAGTTTGGACTGTCCCACTAAAGGTTCCATACCTACTTGGTACCACCACGGCATCCCCCACGGACATCACCAGGGGCTTCACAATCATAATATGGCCAGTCATAAATGCCGGATCTCGAACACCCACCAACGAACGAGTCTTCTCCTGGGACTCCGTTGCAATCTCCTGCCTCCGGGGGGTACCGGGTGAGTACTAGTAGGGTGTGGTTCCAATTCCGTGCCCATTCACGGCTTGTGGCTGCGCGAGGGTGCTATGCAAAGGCGGCACAAGAACCGGTCCTTATACGACCGAACCAGGCATCTTCAATAGCCAATCCACAAGTGGAAGGGCGTCCCAGAGATAGCCTCCCCACTGAGGACTACCTCGCCTGGTCCCGCCAAAAACATCCCTCACTAGGGTTGCACTTATTATTAACCACCCAATTCCACATTTACACACACCACCAAGACACACGCATTTACACGAAAATCATGTGAGCAAATTAATTAAACACATGTGAAAGTCCTAAGCAGCGAGCATATCAACAATTCATTAATTAAATTAATGATGTTGATTCCTAGGGCTAACAAGGATACAGGATATAATCAAGTCAAGGCAGGCAATCAAATATTGCATAGGACCCTTCTAGCATTTAAATTCATTTAAATACCATGCAATTTATTTATAAACAGCTCTAATTAGGATATTTGCAAACATAGGATCAATATGATCAATGGAAGTTAGACTTGCCTTCACCAAACTCCTCTTCCTCTAAATCCTCGTAATCGGGATCCTCAGCTTCCTCTTCGTCTTGATTATCTATCGATTAAAAGAATAAATCTACCGTTTGCAAACAAATTAACAGAGCAATAAATCCGAATAAAATCCAAATAAAACCAGATGGGAGTTGATTTTGGTGGCACTGGATAGATCATGATTTTAGATGAATTTTGGCGCAAGTTTCGCCAAAATCGGAGTCGGAATGAAAAAGATATTGATTTTTGATGTAAAAGAAAGGAAATTGATTAGGATGTGATTATCATAATTAATTATAACTATCATCCTAATTTTCCAGAGGATGGCAAGGGTTGCAAATTGGTTAGGATGGAATATTAGATTTTTGAGGATTTTTGGGAATTTTTCTGCTACTGGAAATGTGGTCGAAATGATTTTCTGTGTACGAATCTGTGTGCGCGTAGCAATTTCCAGTGAGAATGTCCCACTGACCGGGGGGCCAAAGGGCCCAGCGGGGTCCGCGCTTTACTGTTTGGTGAGCCGCGTCCACAGAATGGTGGACCGGCGGTAATAGAGCGGCGGGTCCATGGTGAGCCGAGTCTGCCACGCAAGCGGGGCGACCTGGTCGTCGTGGGCCCGCGCGCTGACGCGGCGCGCCACGTCGGACGGCGGCGGGACGCGCTCGGGACGGCGGCGCGCGGCGGCGGCCTCGCCGGAAACCTCGTCGGCGATGAGCACGAAGATCCAAAGGCGACGAGAGCTAGTCGGACAGGGACTACGCGCGAAGGCGAACCGCCCGTGGGTGATGTTGACGTCGGGGACGACGGACGCGGCGGCGCGACGTCGCCGGAGTTGGCGATGCGCCGGCGAGCGAAGGGAAAAAGGCGGGAAATGTGTTGTGCTCGGGTTCGTGCTGTCTGGGGTGTGCGCGAGAGGGCGGCGAGTCATGTGGAGTAGTCGGTCGGGCCGGAGAAAGCTCGCGGCGGCCGGCGGCGAGAGGGAAGGGCGGCGGCGGAGCCGGCGATCGATGCGCGGATGCCGCGGGAGCGCGAGAGAAGAAGAGAGAGGGCATAAGAGAGAGAGGGGAACACAGCGATCCTGGAGGCGCTACACATTGACGTGGAGAAGGGCCGGAGCGGCGACACGAGCTCGCCGGAGTTCGGCGGCGCGCCGGGGTGCGCGAGGTAAAAGTGGTGCGCACACACGCGTGAGCGTGCTTGAGCAGGTGCCGACGTGCGCGTGAGTGCAAGGAAGTGATTGGTGGCCTTAGCATGCTCGCGCGCGGCCGGGAGTGTGGCCGGCGGCGAGAAGGGGCACGGCGGCTAGTCGACGCTAGGTGAAAGGCTGCGCGCTAGCCGAAGGTCGACGAGACCATGCGCAAAAGAGAGAGAAGAGTGTGAGAGTGCTCACCGTGCTCTCAGTTGAGCGAGGGAAAGAGCAGTGAGGTACCGACGACGGAGACGGCGGACGGCGGGGCTAGGGTTCAAGGGATCTCCACCTGCAAGTCACGGCTGCGCCAAAGGAGAGCACCAGCGTGTCAAGCAAGCGAAGGGGATGCTAGATGTGGAAGAAGTCGACGTCGGGACTCACTGGAGAAGAAGAGGGAGCTCACCGGAGTTCTTGCCGGAATTGAGCGAGAAAAGGGGAAAAGAACAGTAGAGAGCTCGGGAGTGGATGGAGATGGAAATGAAATGAGAGAGGGAAGGAGAGGGTCTGCCCTTTGCTTTATAGGCGGCATTGGCGGTTCGAGAGGGGCGCAAGGTCGGTTTTGCCGGCGAGAAATATCTCGCCGGACTGGAGCTCGACGCGACGCGCTGAGGCGGTTCGCGAGCTTCGATGATCGGCGGTGACGCGCGAGAGGAGCTTCTGCAGTGCTCGGGACGCGACGGAGCGAGGGAAGGAGCGACTGTGGCTGACGACGCGGAGTGGAGTTCGTCGGGCGTCGGGAAAACGTAGGGCGTGCGTTAAGTAAGGGAGAGAGGACGATAGGACAGAGCAGGGAAGGCGGTTTGGCGCGCACGTGTTGAATGCGAGCTTCGCTGTGGCTGGGACATGACGGAGGCGGCGAGGGGGCACGCCGGGATGGGCACGCGCGTGATTTGCGCCGGCGACGCGAGGTAGACGATGGGGGCGCGGGTCCCACCTGTCAGCGTCTCGGCGAAAAAGAAAAGGGCGCGGCGCTGGGCTGGTGCGGGTGATGTGGGCCGGGAGCGGGGCGGCCCACGCGGGAGAGAAAAGAGAGAAAGGAGAGAGCGGCGCGACTGGGCCGAGCGGCTGCTGGGCCAGGCGCGGGAGAGAAAGGAAGAAGAGAAGGGCTGGGCCGGCGGGAGGAAAAGAGAAGAGGGCGGCCCGATAAAAAGATAGGTTTGATCTTTTGCTGGATTTTAGATTTGAATGAATTTCAAATTCATTCAAAAGAAAGGATTGAAACCAACACTCAAATAAATCAAGAAAAACGCGAAAGTGCACATGGTGACTTTTAGGCACGGTTTAAAATTCAAAATCTTTTGGTTTCACTACTAACTAAAGCTAGCAAATTGATTTTAATTGGAAAAATTTTAAAAAGTTCAAATTTTTAGTGATTTTTGACAACGGGCAAAAACGC
This sequence comes from Eragrostis nindensis, assembly GCA_012490785.1. Classification (NCBI taxonomy): domain Eukaryota; kingdom Viridiplantae; phylum Streptophyta; class Magnoliopsida; order Poales; family Poaceae; genus Eragrostis; species Eragrostis nindensis. Next base: position 81,922 of record JAAXCT010001755.1, read on the forward strand.
GGGTCGCTACATTAGACGATGGTTACTGTAGCATCACTGTAGCAAAACATAGATTAATTAGACTCATTAGATTCGTCTCGTGATTTAGAGGGGAGGTCGTGACATATGTTTTGTTATTAAATTAATAAAATATGTTTAAATAGTAAGATTCTTTTTTATGTGACGGGTGTTAAAGTTTAGAGGGGGTGCGCCGAACGCCCCCCTTGTGTTCCTCGTGCATAGAGAAGCCAGGCAATAAAAACATCACCTCGTACCTCTCGTGGGCTAACAACATCACCTCGTACCTCTCGTAGGCTCGTGGCATTTCCGGCGGTGCGCGCGCAAACCTTGACACCGGCAGCGTGCGGACACCACAACTCTGCTGAGCTCGAGAACTGAACGGCGGCTGTTGGAAACCGAGCACCGGAGGCAGGAGTACACACTAGCTACACGGATTGCATTTGCCCATGGAGAGCTCGCGTGCGGAACAGCGAACACGCCGCGCTCCGGCATGCCACGGTCTCGCCGAGCTAGGGCATAGTCAGGGCGGAGCCAGGACTAAGAGATGAGGGGGGCCAAGCGAGCTGAATGACTGAGCTCATGTGTTCATGAGAGGATGAGGGGGGCCGACACACTAGTTAGCTATGGAAGATTAGCAAGATCATTAGCAGATCCTTTGGAAAATCAAGATTGTTAGGGGGGGCCAGGCCCCTGCTGGCCAACCCCCCCCCCCCCCCCCCCCCCCCCCCCCCCCCCCCCCCCCCCCCCCCCCCCCCCCCCCCCCCCCCCCCCCCCCCGGCTCCGCCCCTGGGCATAGTAGCATATGGAACAGGGCGCGGGAGAGCTGGATTCCTGTCCGGCACTAGTACGTGCACTCCCGTCCCATCCGCGAGACAGCGGCGGGCGATCGAGCCCGACCCCGAGCTCGGCAATGGCGGGCCAGGGAGGGAGGGAGGGTAAACACAGCACGGTGGGTGAATCCGTGAATGGGCCGGAGGGAATCGGAGATCACCTCGTCTCGTCTTATCGGGATCGTGTCCAATCACTCTTCTGTTCGATTCGACCCGTCGTTCGTCAGTCACGATACTTTGACCGGCCGCTCGTCACAGTCGCGACTGGCTGGCTGGGTCCCCGGCTGTCCGCGCGTCGTGGCCGGAACCAAGCAGGCTTTGCCCTGTCGCGTCCTCTCGTTCACTGAGTTTTTTTTTCTTCTGAACAATGCTGACGATCCGTAAATATATTCAGTATTTTTTTTCTGAACAATGCCCATAGAGACGAGAATAGGTAAAACCACCAACTCGAAATGCCGTTAGCTGTGTCGAAGTTTGGGCTCCTTTGGCGAGAGTTCGTAGCTGCGGGCCGGGGGCTACTCCATTGTTTATCACGTGGCTGCGTCGGCCTCAGAAAAGGGCAAAGAAATGCCACCGCGCGCGCTCGGTGGTGGTGTCCCAGAGGCACAGTGGGCGACGGTGCGCGCTCGTTTCCCGTTCTCGCCGTCTTGTTCCCCGGCAGCGCCTCTCGCGCACTGGGCGTCTGTCCCGTCCTAGTACGAAGAGAAAAGACGCGAACCGCATGGTCACATGTTACGCGACACATGCTACTACGTACTTTGAGATTATCAATGTGTGATGGAGTAAAAACATGCGTACGTACCTCTTAATTTCTCCCGTTTCCCACACAGTACAGCCTTGCATTGCATCAACCATGCAAATCCTCCCAGGTGTAAACAAGGTGTACTACTCCGTAGTGAGCTCAAGCAGCCACTGCAAACGACAAAAGAAAAGCGGCGCATTAGCCATGAGCCCACAGCTCGGCACGGCTTCTCTTGGCTCGTGCTGTTCCGCTGGGCCGGTGTGGCCCCCGGCTCGGCTCGGCTCGGCGCAGCGGCGGTGCTGCGTGTTTGCGCGGCGCATACACGCACCACCACGTAAAGGGAACGCTCCCCTCCAGGCTGGTCCCTGCCCCTGCAGCAGCACGGAAATAGCCACCGGAAACGGGCCAGACGGCGCGCATCGGGCTGCTGATTAACAGCAGCGATCCATTTTTCCGTTCGTGGTGGCCAAACGAATCCAAGAATTTTAACTGTTCCGGCACCCCACACGAATCCAAGAATTTTAACTGTTCCGGCACCCTTACCCTACGAGCTGCATTCTCTTCTCTCCTCTCCTCTGCCATTCATCACATCCGGCTCTTGAATGCCAAGATACTTTCCTCATTCATGTCGACGGGACGCTGTACACGGTGGCCGGCCGGCATCGCCCCGTCGGAGTAAAGACGGACCGATCGCGCGCGTGCGCTCATTACACACAGCAGCAGCAATAAAAACCGGTCCAAACAGGATCGGAAGAAACGATCTCTCCGTCATTGTTCTGTTTCCGCCAGCCATCATCGAAGCACGGGCGTACCTGAATGCAGCCTTATCCCCGCAGCAGCTAGCCGTACCTGAAGCACGGGCACGAACGTTGAAGCACTCACTCACTCAAGCAGGGGATCACAGTTCTTGGCGCGTAGCACCGAGTTATTGGAACTGCGTGGTGGGCACGCCCGCCCGGCTACACCGCCGCGCCGGACCGCCCGGGGAGTCCCGTGAAGATCCCGTCTCCGGCGCATCAGGGCCGTCGGAGCGGGCGCCTCTGACCAATCCGGCGCACGCCCGTAATCCGCTCTCCGCCCCAGGCCCAGCACCCACCTAGGATCGATCCTCTGAGTTTGACCGTGATATAGTAATGCAACTCTATCATCAAGGATAAAAACAACAAGCCCCTGATCATCATCATCCCCCACCCACCGGCACCGCCACGCCTTGATATTTCTATCATCACCCTGCTAATCTTCGTCTCATATATATACTCCTCTAATCCAGCGTCGCATACCTGTAATGACACACAAGATTCACACTTGACCCGCGCAATTAGATCTGATCTGACAACCGGTGCGTGATGACAGTTTGAATTAGAGGATTTGATCGACTTGTTTTCCCCTCTGGCTCACATGCCGGGCAGATGGACGTCTTTTACCTTGGTTATTCTATTGTCAGATCTCTCTGCATCTGAATCCTGTGTGCAGTGCGTGCGCTGGTAGTTGACTGAAAATTTTTTTGTATCCGTATTCCGTTTACTTGTGACAGAACCGGAGATGTTTATCCTTTTATATACACTGATGACTGATGCCCTTTCCCGATGATATATATACACTTGAATCTGAAAATGTCGCTTTTTGGTACTAGCAATTCAATCAGAGGTGGAACGAGCATGCTGAGAATATTGTCACCACGTCCTTTCAGCCATATTGTCGGTTCAACCATGTTGTATATAACCTTTTTTCTCATATCAGATCATGAATTGTCCATGTGTCCATTTCCTTTGAATCCATTATTTTTTTAAAACAATATAAAAGAAGCATTCCAATTGTGGTTTTAGAACCCCGAAACAATGCTAAACATATAGAATGTGATGCCATCACTTATTCATATGGCATCAAATCAAACTTTACAAACTGATAAAACACATGATGTTTCGGCACCAAGTCTAGTCCAGTATCAAGTCTGTTTTGAGGCCATTACATATAAAGTGGGCGATATAATTTTTCTGTAATTTATAAAGTGATTACTCCCTCTGTCCAAAATATAGTATACATTGAGTTTTGTTTTAAGTCAAACTTTTCTAACTTTGACCAACAATGTCTAATAATATATGTTATTTCAACGTAAAATAGTTATATATTATGAAAGTTCATTTTACGAGGAATCTAGTAAAATCATTTTTTTGTTTTCAATCTTCATGGTTTTCTAGATATTATTATACAAAGTTCAAAAAGTTTGACTTAAGACAAAACTCAATGTACACTATATTTCTGAACGAAGGGAATAGAAAGCTATACAGTGTACATACAAAGGGCTATGCTACAAATATCGAAACTTTTCTGAGTTTACTCCTTTTGATCCCTTTCTTTATGATGACATTGATTAGCTCAAATTTCAACTTTGTGCTATCAGAACTAATTTTCTACCCCATCCGTCCAGAAATATAGTGTACATCTAGTTTTATCCTAAGTCAAACTTTTTAGACTTTGACAAATAATATCTAGAAAATCATAAGGGTTGACAACATAAAAATGCTTTTACTAGATCTTACTTTGAAGTAACATATATTTTTAGATATTCTTGGTCAAATTTTAAAAATTTTGACTTAATACAAAACTAGATATACACTATATCTGGACGGAGGGAGTATGTGTATATTGTACGTACAAGACCTTTGGTTAGCAGTAGTTTTCTATTACAAGGAAATCGATATTTTTTGAAAGAAATGCAAACGCAGAATTACAAAAATCCCTTCTGTTCTCGAGCCTGTTACCCACACATCGGGGACCCACCCGTTCCAACCTCCCAAGGCGTCGTCCCCACGACTTGCGGGCCGTAACAGAAACGGGGTAACTTTTCTGTGGGTGCATTCTCAGAGAACGACTGCTGCTGTTTTTGCTACTTTTACCTCCAGTAAATAAAGCTCGTCTGTCTTGTCTTAAGGCTGCCCGCACCGGCTCCCTCTACCGCTCCCTTGAGGAACGTTTAGAGGAGAGGAGAGCTGCACCGGTCTCCTCTAACATCCACGCTAAACAAGAGGAAGAGCTCCGTTCCTCTATTCCTACCGCAATCCAGGAGCCTCCTCTATCAGTCGCGGGGCCCGCACTCGTCCAACTAAAACGCCGCGCGCCTGGGAGAGAATCTGGAGAGAGTGAGCAGTGGCGGGCCCCACCGATTCAACAAACTAAAAAAAGTTTTAACTCACAAACCAAAAACCCAAATCAAATTCCGATTCCACCATTAAATTCGTCTCAATAAATCCTTCGAAACAAGATGTCACATGGATATATTTAGATAAAATTACAAATAGGCCCCATTGATGGTAGTTGGAGATGGTGAATAAAATATTGGGTAGTTGGGATAGAGTAAGGATATAGAGGAATGATGGGTGCAGGAGAAATTGTTTTAGAGGAGAGAATCTTGATGACCAGGACGGAATATTCTTTTTAGAGGAAGGAAATAGAGGAACATGAGTGCGGATAGCCTAAAAGAGGGGGAAAGTAAAATCGATGCACCCACGTGACGCGTTCCAAATGTGCAGGGTTCTACGCGTACATGTACTGCATACACATTATACAGCCGTGCACGCTGGTAGCACACATACATACATGTACCCATGGATTTGTATACGCCGAGCACCCTTTCAAGGCTGGTACGTGGGCCTACATGCTGTGGAGATGAGACAAGGTACAATTCATCCGAATACGTCCCAGAGGCTCATTACACCGTACGCGTACAAGGGTCCTTACGAGTAGCGTAACATCATTCTCGTAAAAAAAGACAGAATAGCTTAACATCATATTCATGCTGCTATATGGGCCCAGTGATGTCAGCTATACTTGCTAGCTCGCTCGTGCTGCTACACTCACCGCACAGTTACCACAACGCAAGGCCACCGCCCGGGAACCACCGCAACCAGACCAGGGCTCAGCAGATCGATTGTCGCGCCGCCCGGCGCGTCGGTAGCCTACGCTCTTCGCGCGTGACCTGACCACCTCGAGCTCAACCTCAACTCCTATGCTACCACTCCTAGTAGTACTTCCCACTCCCCAAAAAACGCAAGCTTTTGTTTAAGCACGACGCCCTAGTGCCCGGCCAAAATAATCCGCACACTGCACAGTGGTGCTCTCGCCGCAATATAAGATCAAGCGGAGCAGCCCAGGAACAGGAGGAAGAAGGGGGGAGGAGCGGGTTTTGTTTGAGTTTCGAGCTTACGCCGCCGTGGGATTTTTTTTTTTTTCGGATCCAATGCCAAGGCCGTGAGGCCGCTCTTGTCTCGTGAGGGCGAGCCGTAGAGAAGGGCGCGGAGCAATGGCGGAGGAGGCGGCGAGCTGCAGTGGCGGCGGCGGCGGCGGATGCGAGGCGGTGAAGAAGCGGCCGGACCAGAGCGTGGCGTTCCACGAGCTGTTCAGCTTCGCCGACCCGCTGGACTGGCTGCTCATGGCGGCGGGGAGCGCTGGCGCCGTGGTGCACGGCGCCGCCATGCCGGTCTTCTTCCTCCTCTTCGGCGAGCTCGTCAACGGGTTCGGCAAGAACCAGCACAACCTCCGCCGCATGACGGACGAGGTGTCCAGGGTGCGTATTCATTCGCGGCGTCTTGCCTCTGTGCTTCCTGTTTCTGGCTCCCCGCAGCGATTGCTGAACTCTGATGCTTATTTTGTGCTTTGTTTGCTCGCTCCAGTACTCGCTCTACTTCGTCTACCTCGGTCTCGTGGTCTGCGCCTCGTCCTACCTAGGTGGGTGCCTCGCCCTGCTCTGCTCCACGCCCCTCTCTGCGCGCGTTTCCGCTGTTCTTAGCCCGTGCTCTGTTTTCGTGCAGAGATTGCGTGCTGGATGTACACCGGCGAGCGCCAGGTGGGCGCGCTGCGCCGGCGGTACCTCGAGGCCGTGCTGCGGCAGGACGTGGGCTTCTTCGACACCGACGCGCGCACCGGCGACGTCGTCTTCAGCGTCTCCACCGACACGCTCCTCGTCCAGGACGCCATTGGCGAGAAGGTGACCAAGCAACAACCCACCTCTCCTGTCCTCCGGCGTATTTCCAAAGATCTGACGGCTGACGGAAACGGAATGGATGCAGGTCGGCAATTTCATCCACTACCTCGCGACGTTCCTGGCGGGGCTCGTCGTCGGGTTCGTCTCGGCCTGGCGGCTGGCGCTTCTCAGTATCGCCGTCATCCCGGGCATCGCCTTCGCCGGCGGGCTGTACGCGTACACGCTCACCGGCCTCACCTCCAAGAGCCGGGACTCGTACGCCAATGCCGGAATCATAGCCGAGCAGGTATCATCTACATCCCTTCCAACCACTGATACGGGCACGTACTATTTCTGGAAACTCCTTTTCGATCCGGCAAATCGAGATGGCTGTGGGTGGGGAAGAGAACTGTAGAGGAGTGTGGGCTCTAGCTCGGGCCGGTCAAAGAGTCCGTCCAATGCAGCGCGGTAGCTGGGCACATGCCATCAAAATCATGTCGTTTTGGATCCTTTCAAACTTGCTTGTTAGATCCGATCAGCCCTTTTCGATGGATAATCTCTCGTTCCATGTCGTTTTGCACTTTCCAATGAGATAGCTCGTCACGTCACCCATTGCTGTACTTGGCTTCTCGTTTCTAGGTGCCATGCTCAAATGCAGGATAGATTACATTTTGCCCCTTTTGATGTAAATTTGTGAGTAATTTTGATGCCAAAGTTTCCACCTTTGCGTAGGCCATTGCTCAGGTGAGGACGGTCTACTCCTATGTGGGGGAGACAAAGGCCCTGAATTCCTATTCCGAGGCGATTCAGAACACCCTGAAGCTGGGATACAAGGCCGGGATGGCCAAGGGGCTCGGCATTGGCTGCACCTACGGAATTGCTTGCATGTCCTGGGCGCTGGTGTTCTGGTACGCCGGCGTGTTCATCCGGAACGGCCAAACTGATGGTGGGAAGGCCTTTACAGCAATTTTCTCAGCGATCGTCGGTGGCCTGTCAGTCCTCTGAATTACTCTTCAGCTTTCATTGCAGTTCTGCATCATGCACTGTTACACTGGAAAAAAAAATATGACCATTGTTTGGAATTAATGATTGCAGGAGCCTCGGGCAGTCGTTCTCCAACCTTGGAGCATTCAGCAAAGGGAAGATTGCTGGTTACAAGCTGTTGGAGGTGATAAGGCAGAGGCCGACTATAGTTCAGGACACGGCGGATGGGAGGTGCCTTGATGAAGTTCATGGCAACATTGAGTTCAAGGAAGTGTCTTTCAGCTATCCATCCCGCCCAGATGTCATGATTTTCCGTGACTTCTCGCTCTTCTTCCCTGCGGGGAAGACTGCAGCGGTCGTCGGAGGCAGTGGGTCTGGAAAGAGCACTGTTGTTGCGCTCATCGAGCGGTTTTATGATCCTAACCAGGGTAAGCAAATGACTTGTGCACCTGATGTTGATGTCACTCTGCTTAATTTTTCTTGGAAATAATTCGACCATGATTGTTGCTGCAGGGCAAGTTTTGCTGGATAATGCTGACATCAAGACACTGCAATTAAAGTGGCTCAGAGAGCAGATTGGTTTGGTGAATCAGGAACCTGCACTCTTTGCAACAACCATTCTGGACAATATTCTGTATGGCAAGCCTGATGCAACAATGGCTGAAGTTGAGGCAGCAGCTACTGCAGCCAATGCCCATAGTTTCATTGCTCTTCTTCCCAATGGCTACAACACTCATGTAGGTTCTACTTCTACTAATATTTCTAATGATACTTGTGCATTATTAATCATTTAATTTTTAGAGACCTTATTTTCCATTTCTCGTCAATAGATCATTTCTTGTTATCGTAACTATGTAGAATCTTGCTATTTCCCTGAAACATACTCCCTCCGTTCCTCTATCTAAGCATTCCTAGCTTCCCGTTCATCTATCTAAATAGTCCTGTTGGTTTCATCTTATTTGTTGGAAATTCTATTCGTGGTAGCTTGTACATATGTCTTGAATGCCAATGATCAACATACTTTTGTCAAATACAGGTAGGAGAGAGGGGACTTCAGCTATCTGGTGGTCAGAAGCAACGCATTGCCATTGCTCGCGCAATGCTGAAGAATCCAAAGATCCTGCTCCTAGATGAGGCCACCAGTGCGCTTGATGCTGGCTCAGAGAGTATTGTTCAAGAAGCCCTTGACCGGTTGATGGTTGGAAGGACCACGGTTGTAGTTGCGCACAGATTGTCAACCATAAGATGTGTCGACATGATCGCTGTTCTCCAGCAAGGCCAGGTTGTTGAGACTGGTACTCACGACGAGCTCCTTGCCAAAGGAAGCTCAGGAGCTTACGCCGCTCTCATCAGATTCCAAGAGACGGCCAGAAACCGTGCATGCCCGTCGACCCGCAAGTCCCGGTCATCCCGCTTGAGCAATTCCTTGTCTACTCGGTCATTGAGCCTCAGGTCAGGAAGCTTGAGAAACTTGAGTTACTCATACAGCACTGGTGCAGATGGCCGCATTGAGATGGTTTCCAATGCTGATAATGACCGGAAATACCCGGCTCCAAGGGGGTACTTCTTCAAACTCCTAAAGCTGAATGCCCCGGAGTGGCCCTACACCATACTGGGAGCTATTGGGTCCATCCTTTCTGGGTTCATTGGTCCAACATTCGCAATTGTGATGAGCAACATGATTGAAGTGTTCTATTACCGGAACCCCAACAAAATGGAGAGCAAGACCAGGGAGTATGTGTTCATTTACATCGGCACCGGTTTGTATGCGGTTGTTGCGTACCTTGTCCAGCATTACTTCTTCAGCATCATGGGCGAGAACCTGACCACCAGGGTGCGGAGGATGATGCTTGCTGGTATGGATTCATCGAATGCGTCTGATATGTTCTCTTTTCACTATTATGTCTATACATTTTGCATTAACGTGGCTTCTTAATTTCTCTGCAGTGATCTTGAGGAACGACGTGGGATGGTTCGATCAGGAGGAGAACAATTCAAGCCTTGTGGCGGCACGTCTTGCCACTGATGCAGCGGATGTGAAGTCTGCCATTGCCGAACGGATATCCGTCATCCTGCAGAACATGACCTCCCTCCTCGTGTCATTTGTGGTGGGCTTCATCATCGAATGGCGGGTTGCGCTCCTCATCCTCGTCACCTTCCCTCTCCTCGTCCTCGCCAACTTTGCCCAGGTAAACACTACTACTACGTGTCTGAATTTACCATGAGCCTTGTGTTTGCATCCAGTTATGATGGTCGATTTCAGTTTAAAGATTGGTTAGGAATCAGGTTAGGATCTTATCCGGACTAGAGAATTTGACCTAGGATATTTTGCCCCAAACCAAGTGCTTTGCACGGCGATCTCGCCTGCGCGGTTGTCGCCCCGTTTCGGGCTCCGGCAGCCGCTGCAGCATTGCTGAATCAGTTTGAGACAAGAGTACACAATTAAATTCATGGGCACGTCATGGTAGGATCCGTGGCCCATGCCGTTGCTGCCGCAAGGCCCGCAACTTGGCATGAATTACTGTGCGAAGCATGTGCGCCCACTGGCAAGCTTGCTTCTTGCTGACCCCTTCTTTAATCCTTGCAAGAAGATGCGTCCCCTCCCGGCCATGGCCTAACTTAAGTATTATTAGGAAGCTCCAGATCGCGTTTAGGCGCTGCGCCATTTATCGCGGCAGCCATGTGTGTATGTAGTAGTTTAGAGCGATGAAGAATGCACGGCTCGGGCGCGGCGCGGCCATGGGTGGGGCGCGCTCTCATCGCTGTGGTCCCGTCGTCGGCCTGCGCGCGGCTGCGGTATTGTTTGTTTGCACGGCCGCCTCGTGCACGGGAATCTGGGGGCTCTGCTTCGTTCCACGGGGGGCCATTGGCTTTGCCTTTACGACCCCGCAGTCTCGCACATGGCGTTCTCGCAGGCTCTGCGGCCGTGTCCTGTTGCTGTTGTGTCCGCGAGGACAGTGTCGCGCAGGGCAACCTTTCGTTTTCGCGCCGCAGGCGCACAGGGCCATACAAGCTCTCGTGGCTTCTTCCTCGCAATAATTCTCTGCAGTGATTCGTAAAGATTTGCATGACGCGTGCTGCTGTTGTAACAAGGCGTGCATGAACGCTTTCGCTTTCAGTGACGGCCATGGTCCCTGTTGAATAATGGCGGTGCTGCCTTTTCAGTCTCTGCAGCTCTTTTATTTTGAAATGATTATAGTACGTGACGATGTGACTGACAATCTGATGATCTGTTTGGTGGTGGCAGCAACTGTCGATGAAGGGGTTCGCGGGGGACACGGCGAAGGCGCACGCCAAGACGAGCATGATCGCCGGGGAGGGCGTGAGCAACATCCGCACGGTGGCGGCGTTCAACGCGCAGGACAAGATCCTGTCGCTCTTCTGCAGCGAGCTGCGCGTCCCGCAGATGCACAGCCTGCGCCGGAGCCAGATCTCCGGCGCGCTCTTCGGGCTCTCGCAGCTCTCGCTGTACGCGTCGGAGGCGCTCATCCTCTGGTTCGGCGCGCACCTGGTCCGCTCCCACGTGTCCACCTTCTCCAAGGTCATCAAGGTCTTCGTCGTGCTCGTCATCACCGCCAACTCCGTGGCCGAGACCGTCAGCCTCGCGCCGGAGATCGTGCGCGGCGGCGAGTCCATCCGCTCCGTCTTCGCCATCCTCAACAACCGGACGCGCATCGACCCGGACGAGCCGGACGCGGAGCAGGTGGAGTCGGTGCGCGGTGAGATCGACTTCCGCCACGTCGACTTCGCGTACCCGACGCGGCCCGACGTGATGGTGTTCAAGGACTTCAGCCTGCGGATCCGCGCCGGGCAGAGCCAGGCGCTGGTCGGCGCGAGCGGGTCGGGCAAGAGCACCGTCATCGCGCTCATCGAGCGCTTCTACGACCCCCTCGCCGGGAAGGTGATGGTCGACGGCAAGGACATCCGGAAGCTGAACCTCAAGTCGCTGCGCCGCAAGATCGGGCTGGTGCAGCAGGAGCCGGTGCTGTTCGCCACCAGCATCTTCGAGAACATCGCGTACGGCAGGGACGGCGGCGCGACGGAGGAGGAGGTGGTGGAGGCGGCCAAGGTGGCGAACGTGCACGGCTTCGTCAGCGCTCTGCCCGACGGGTACCGGACGCCCGTGGGCGAGCGCGGCGTGCAGCTCTCCGGCGGGCAGAAGCAGCGCATCGCCATCGCGCGGGCGGTGCTCAAGGACCCCGCCGTGCTGCTGCTGGACGAGGCCACCAGCGCGCTGGACGCTGAGTCCGAGTGCGTGCTGCAGGAGGCGCTGGAGCGCATCATGAAGGGGCGCACGGCGGTGCTGGTGGCGCACCGGCTGTCCACCATCCGGGGCGTCGACTCCATCGCCGTCGTGCAGGACGGACGCGTGGTGGAGCAGGGCAGCCACGGGGACCTCGTGGCGCGCCCCGAGGGCGCCTACTCGCGGCTGCTGCAGCTGCAGCTGCACCACGGCTGATTCTCTCAATAGCGTCTAGCCCCGGCGCCGCCGGTGTAGATACTCAGCAAGGTGTTAGGCGAAGCGACCATGAGCAACAAGAACGTGCTGTAGCAGGACAATATGTTTGATGTATCCGTAGGGATTATTCCCTCAAGTGATGTATTTCCAAACGAAATATTCGAAAGTTGGTTGCATCCGGCCAATTTTATGGGAGATCTCCTATGCATAGGGCGATCTATATGATTCAACTTATAGCTTAGTCTAATATCTCATCAAATTTGGCTCACTTAAGCCATCTAAGAGAATAGGTTGGTGATGTGTCGAGAGTTGTATTATTGACCGATAGATCTTTATAATTGATAGATCTTTATAATTGGCGTGACCCTTTATATTTATAAGGTCGCCTAAACCGACTACGTAAAGACATAATTATGCTAATTTAAAAGGGATTGCTAATTTTTTTTTCGGGGCATTTGAGAGCTCTCCCGCACTCGAATTTTTCTTCCTCTCCCTCTTCACATCCTCACGCCCAAATCCAGCTTCTTCTCCAACCCCCGGCTACCACGAGTTGCTCCGGCGAGGTTAGGGTTATCATTGGGGGTTCGAAGGTCAATGGAGTATAGGCCGGTCCGATGGTGGTGGCGGGAGAGACGGCGGGGCCGAGGGCGCCGCCGGAGCGAGCGGCGGGAGACGATGGTTGGGCTAGGGTCGGGGCAGGGGCGAGGAAGACGACGACGGGGTGGGAGGCGGCAGAGGGCGGTGCCTCGGCGGGCTAGAGCCTCGCTGGAGATCCAGGCGCGCGTGCAGAGGTTGGTGATGCCCTAACCCGCCGAGGCGGGAACGGCGGTGCGTGGGGCGGTGGCAAGGTCGTGGGAGGAGTACGGGACGGTAAAGGCAGGCTGGAGGTTGAAGATGAAGGAGAATCGCTAAATCTTGATCGTGTGGCAGAATAAATATTTATTTATTCGACCAGCTGTATTTGAGTAGCTTGCATATGCCCACGTCGATCTCTTGCTTTGTTTGCACTGGAGTATAAATAAAATATTTCGGCCACTTAGCTAATTATACTATAGAATGAAGATTTGCTTTATGCACCAGCGCTTCCTTTACGTAGAGGTCACGAACTCTTCTTTGGAACTCGTTGGACTCCCTTATACGCACGCCTCACTTCAGCATTCTTCACACGTCAACATGGACTAGACGAGAATACATCATATTTTCTTCGCCAGGCAGTATAAATGCTTTACTTTTTTTTTATTCTGGAATTTATCAAAAAGGCTGTTAAATTCTGATGTCAACAAGAACGACAATTTCATGGTCATCTTAGCGAAAGTCACAGTTTCCCGATATTTGAGAAGCCACTTAACTGATGGTCAAAATATCTCAAATCTATCGGCCGCTGGTGACCCCGCGGGGGATAAGATGGAAAGTGGGCCCATAGATTAGATATTTTTTAGGCTAAAGCAACGTGTTTTTTTTCGAAACGGAAGAGTGTATAAATACTCCGGCAGCGGCCAGCGGGTTCGCAAAGTCGCATACGGGGGGGTGGGGACTGGGAGAAGCAAGCAAGAAAGCGATCCTGGTAAGAAAGATTTTAAGATCCAAGTTCCCTTCCTCCTCCCTCCTCCTTCCATCCTAATTCCTTCAATTTTTCCATCTTAATTCCTAATGGATAGCGCCTTGCTTCCCCCATCGTCTTACGATCCCATCTGTTGTTGATTTGTGCAAGCTGCAGGCAGAGAAGACCAGCAGGAAGATGGGCGCCATACTGCAGCAGCAGCTGCTGCTTGCACTGTTCTTCTGCTCTGCTGTCGCCCCACAGGTTTCTCTCTCTCGAAACCAATAATCTATTATTAGTTTCATACTAGTGCACATAAGCTGGTAAGCATAAGGCACAGATCTGTTTTGGGTGTTGAATGATTGTTCGAAGAGCTGATATGCCGAACCATGCTTTTCCTTATTCGACTTTGAACTAGCAGCAACGGAGACATCTGTCTATTTCTGCCGTTTCATGACCCAAAAAAAGGAACTGAGACAGAAATAATGAATCATTGTGCAGGTAGTCCGAGCAAATCCCAAATTCCAATCTCATGGTTGGGGAGAGAGACAATTCCATAAGAATCATCCAGGTCATTTTCTAAGCTGCTGCTTTTCCTCTTCAAGTGGCCTCGGCTCATCGTCTTTTGTTCATGATTTTGCATTGTTCGGTGCACTATTGCAACAGAAAGACATCATAGAGACGGTCAACAAACATCCCAATGCTGGGTGGACAGCTGCACAGAATCCTTACTTTGCAAACTATACGGTAAATGACAACACCATCTTGTTCAAATTACGTCCATCATTTATCTTCCCTTAGTTCAGTGCCCATCAAACAATCATTTTCTGTGCAGATTGCTCAATTTAAGCATATCCTTGGTGTGAAACCCACACCACGAAGTGTACGAACTGATGTTCCTGCCAAAACATATTCAAAATCTCTGAAACTACCAAAGGAGTTCGATGCTAGATCACAGTGGTCTCATTGCAGCACAATTGGGAACATACTTGGTAAGTTTATTTATGCCCTTTTCAGCTAGGAAACGACTCTACTTCCCCCTGATAAGTGTACTGACTCATTATTTTCCCTTATTTTTAAATCCTGTACAATGCTGGTTGTCATGAGCAGATCAAGTAAGTTACACACTACCTTAAATTGTTAGTCCCCTCACATAACGATGCAATATACTGAAGGTATTATGTCTTGTCCAACGATGTAGGGTCATTGCGGCTCTTGTTGGGCATTTGGAGCAGTCGAGTGTCTCCAGGATCGCTTTTGCATTCATTTTAACATGGTAAGAGATTACAAAGGACATGACTGTTATCATAGCAACAATTTTTGGCTGGCATACTTGAGTTCTTTCCCCCTCTCATAACGAATCTATTGTATTTCCTGCAGAGCATTTCACTTTCAGTCAATGACTTACTGGCATGCTGTGGTTTTATGTGCGGCGATGGCTGTGATGGAGGCTATCCTATCATGGCATGGCGCTACTTTGTTCAGAATGGTGTTGTTACTGATGAGGTAGAGTCCTAGTGGGCTATTTCTACTAACCTCTTGAACGTTCCTATATGCTCAGCAATCCTACTGTTTTTCTCTGTGATAACAGCATAGTTGGTATACAGAATATGTCAAAAATTTGTTTAAACTGTACATCAATTACTGATGCAAGATTTATGTCACTATTAAGCTAGCGCACATATAACTTTTTAATCATGCTTATAACTAATAACAAAAATGATAGCATATTTTGATGGTCTAAGGTTTTTTTTTTTTTCCTCCAAGGCAATTGCAAATGATCAATATCTGTATACAGCTATAAAATTATCCTGACATGTAAGAGACATATCATATTTTTTCCAATGTTACAGTTTGCAAAAGAAAGGTGACCTGATAAAAAAATGTTCCGTCATAGCATAGCAAACCGTGTTCAATGGATGAATGGACTAGAAAAATTTTAGCTTGGTTTACACAAACATTTTGCAATGTGTTGCAGTGCGATCCATACTTTGATCAGACTGGTTGCAAGCATCCTGGATGCGAACCTGCTTATCCTACACCGAAGTGTGAAAAGAAATGCAAGGTGCAGAACCAAGTTTGGCAGGAGAAAAAGCATTTCAGTGTCAATGCTTACAGAGTAAATTCTGACCCACAAGACATCATGGCAGAGGTCTACCAAAATGGCCCTGTAGAAGTTGCTTTCACAGTTTATGAGGTACTCTTCATTTGCTTCATTCGATAATTTTCGGTGCACTATACCAAGGTTCTTAGCAATTTTGTTTGGCAAAATCATGAAAAGGGAAAAAAAACAAGCCAAACAAAAAACTGGTGCCCTAATCTCTTCTTTTTTTAAAAAAAAAACTTTGTCTTTTAAGAATTGCATTGTTTAAACTTGTTGGTCATTTTGAAACACAAGTATCTATTTTCATGATTGTACTACATAGTTAGAGAATATATCATCCTAGTTCCTAGCTTTACATCTTTCAGATGCATTTCTATGATTCTGATGCGATAGTGCACAATATGTCTAGGACTTTGCACACTACAAATCAGGAGTATACAAACACATCACAGGTGGCATGATGGGTGGGCATGCTGTCAAGTTGATCGGATGGGGAACCAGTGATGCTGGAGAGGATTACTGGGTATATTGTTTAACCTCCATTTTTTTTTGAAGGAAATACGTTTAATCTCCATGTTGGCATATATTGTCAAAATATGTGGCCCTAATATATTTTCCTTTACATCTCTGCTTTTCAGCTGCTTGCAAACCAGTGGAATAGAGGTTGGGGTGATGTAAGTTTCTTAAAAATGCCATGTGTATTACTAATGGATGTGGTATCATGTGTTTGACCATTAATAACAAATTACGTTTGTTAATGCTTTGCAGGATGGCTACTTCAAGATCATAAGGGGACGTAATGAATGTGGCATTGAAGAAGACGTTGTTGCTGGACTGCCCTCGACAAAGAATATGGTCAGGAGCTACGGCAGTGCCTTTGGAGCAGCAGTAGTCTGATTTTGACCACAAAAATATGTTGGAATTAGCTAAGTGTTTTTTATATCCATGCAATTTGAAAAATAGCCTTGGCGAATGTGTGTACGCTAGCGCGCTCACAAGGTTGATACGTTGTTGATGAAATGGAAACACTTGTTCAGACTTAAGAGACAAAGTGGAATAACATCATTGTAAATTATAGTAAACTTAATTACTCTTTCTGCACACAACACAGTTTGGTTATTGACTTGTCCTGGGTTGGATGGCTACCATTCTTGTCAAGTAGAGTATCATGAAGGATCAATATCTGTCTATCTGACGAACTGAATTGTCATCGTAGAATTCATTGAACACTAGTAGCTATGGCGCGCCTTCTGGGTGGGCACAGCGATGGAGGGTTGGGAAGTGTTTATATTTGTTCAGTGATAATAAAAGTTTTGGTATTTTTGGAGATAAATGTCGAAGTTTGAAGCGTATAGACTGTCGAATAGAGATCATCAAGGTACGCGTATATTTGTTCAGATAGCACTGAACATTACATTTTGTATGCTGAATTTGCATTGCTTCCTAGTAGTCCTAACGTACATACTACTGATATCACTTACTGAAGTAGCACCCCAGAAAAGTCATGTGTGCCGAGATTGCTTGACCTCGCCAAAATAAAGCGTGACATCATTGGACGTGTTGTCCGCCACCATTCCGTTTCTAGAGGGAAGCTGTAGTGCAAAGAAGAGTTGGCAAAAGTGAATTTATATTAGTTCATAAAAGTTCAAGCTCACTACAGAAAAATAAATGAGAATCTATTGTTTACATAGAGGACGACACTAATAGGAATATGACGAAGTCAGGACATTCAACTCCCTGTAACAAAACAAGTATTCAAACTCCTCAAAAACAACACAGGATCATTTTGCTTCTCTGACCACAACACCAATAGTTGCGCGATTAAACGAAGTACTTCCCAAGGTCTCTGACAACAACATTGCTTGGCTCTACCACGCTCTCGTCGAGCCACGCAAGTCCAAGTGTGCAACTTTTTTCGTTTGGAATGATGATCCTAGCTGATGGAATTTGCGGCTCTTTCAAAATTTCTTGGCTCCCATCAATTAAGTTGGCGTTGTTTAGGTTGCTCATGTAATCTGGAGATGGAACATGCTTTACTATCAATAGAATTCTCTTTTCGCAAAAAAAAAAAAAATAAAAAAATAGACAGGCATGTCCCGTTTTAGCCGAACTGGTGAGCTAAGAAACAGATAAGAAGTACCCAAAAATGCGTCAACCTAGAACGGGAACCCCATTGACCAGGACCAGCGACCTGAAATAGACGATGCTCTTCCATTCCTCGCGTCGAAGAAATAACGACTTCCAACGAACCCGGCGCGCCACACACACCACGTCGCTGCGGCTATAAATTGCGGTCAGAACCGATTCAACGACAAGCTTCCTCCGGCCAGAATAAGATGGCGAATAAGTTCCTCCTGGGCGGCCTGTCGGCGATCCTTGTGGTCGCGGTGGTCGTGGGCGTCGTCGCCACGGTGACCCGGTCCGGCACCAAGGCCGGCGACGACTTCACCGTCCCGGGGGAGGCGAACCTTGCCACGTCCGGCAAGTCGGTCAAGTCCCTGTGCGCGCCGACGCTGTACAAGGAGTCGTGCGAGAAGACGCTGACCCAGGCGGCCTCCAATGGCACGGAGAACCCCAAGGAGGTGTTCCAGGCCGTGGCCAAGACGGCGCTGGAGTCGGTGAAGGAGGCGTACGAGCGGTCGCAGACCATCGGCGGCGGCGGCGGCGGCGGCAAGAAGCTGCTCGAGGCCGCCGACTCGATGACGGCGAGCGCGCGCGACGACTGCAAGAAGCTGCTCGACGACTCGGTGGACGACCTCAAGGGCATGGTCGAGATGGCCGGCGGCGACATCAAGGTGCTCCTGGGCCGCTCCGACGACCTCGAGACGTGGCTCACCGGCGTCATGACGTTCCTCGACACCTGCGCCGACGGGTTCGCGGACGAGAAGCTCAAGGCGGAGATGCGGCTCGTGCTGCGCAACGCCACGGAGCTCAGCAGCAACGCGCTCGCCATCACCAACAGCCTCGGCGCCATCTTCAAGAAGCTGGACCTCGACGCGTTCAAGAAGGACGTCTCGCGGCGGCGCCTGCTGTCCGACGTGGACGAGAAGGGGTGGCCCGTGTGGATGCGGTCGCCGGAGAGGAAGCTGCTCGCCGCCGCGGACCGCAACCGGCCGCAGCCCAACGCGGTGGTGGCCAAGGACGGCAGCGGCCAGTTCAAGTCCGTGCAGGCGGCCGTGGACGCGTACCCCAAGGGACACCAGGGCCGTTACGTTATCTACGTGAAGGCCGGCCTGTATGACGAGATCGTCATGATCACCAAGGAAAAGGCCAACATCTTCATGTACGGCGACGGGCCCAAGAACAGCCGCGTCACCGGCCGGAAGAGCTTCGCCGACGGCATCACCACCATGAAGACCGCCACCTTCTGTACGTGAGCCACCGGGCTGCTGCTTCTTTTCAATCTATTTTCATCATGACATTTGACGTTTGGCCCTGTCCTTGTGATGAATTTGCAGCCGTTGAGGCGTCCGGGTTCGTCTGCAAGAACATGGGGTTCCACAACACGGCCGGCGCGGAGCGGCACCAGGCGGTGGCGCTCCGCGTGCAGGGCGACATGGCGGCCTTCTTCAACTGCCGGTTCGACGCGTTCCAGGACACGCTGTACGTGCACGCGCGGCGCCAGTTCTTCCGCAACTGCGTCATCTCGGGCACCATCGACTTCATCTTCGGCAACTCGGCGGCCGTGTTCCAGAACTGCCTCATCATCACGCGGCGGCCCATGGACAACCAGCAGAACTCGGTGACCGCGCACGGCCGCACGGACCCCAACATGAAGTCCGGGCTCGTCATCCAGAACTGCCGCCTCGTGCCGGACCAGAAGCTCTTCCCGGACCGCTTCAAGATCCCGTCCTACCTGGGCCGCCCGTGGAAGGAGTTCTCGCGCCTCGTCATCATGGAGAGCACCATCGCCGACTTCATCAGGCCCGAGGGGTACATGCCGTGGGACCGCGACTTCGCGCTCAAGACGCTCTACTACGCGGAATACAACAACCGCGGCCCCGGGGCGGGCACCAGCAAGAGGGTCAACTGGCCGGGGTTCCGCGTCATCGGACGGCAGGAGGCCGAGCAGTTCACAGCCGGGCCGTTCATCGACGGCGCGCAATGGCTCAGGTTCACCGGCACGCCGAACATCCTCGGGTTCAAGTTCTAACTTCCATGGTGGGTGTCGATGTACTGTACTACAATGACTCGATCAGGCGTACGTAGCTGTGGTGTCGCAGGAGGGCTAACTTTTCTACTTTTATTTGTTTATATACAGCTTCTCTTTT
Source organism: Eragrostis nindensis (assembly GCA_012490785.1). Taxonomy (NCBI): domain Eukaryota; kingdom Viridiplantae; phylum Streptophyta; class Magnoliopsida; order Poales; family Poaceae; genus Eragrostis; species Eragrostis nindensis. The sequence goes on from JAAXCT010001755.1 coordinate 101,812, forward strand.
CTCCCTTAATTTCCTTTTGGTGTTCGATCCTGGAGCTCTCCCGATCAAACTCTCTTGTTGTAAACGAGATGTCTCTTGGAACATGTTTTTATGAAGGCATTGTTCTATTTCTCGAGAGTTTTACAGTTACTTTCCATGTTTAAATGCAATTCATTTTGTTCCTGGAGCTCTACCAATGAAACTCTTCTGTAAACAAAATGGGGGAAAAAAATCCATTTTACTGCTTCGAACAATTACTTTCCATGATTCTTATGAAGGCATTCCATGAATAGTGTTAACTGTAATTTCTAGATCGAATTCTCTTACGCAATATTCCTATTACAAAACAAAGCCACGAGTGCTTTTCAAAGCTGAATATAAAAGAATAATTTAAGATGGCAAGATGCTCTTGATCTCACATAAAAACGCAGGTGAAGAATCGGCCAACATGGGTAAATGACAACATTTTCATTTAACACGTATCACGTATGGCAGCTCTGTTCATATGCAACCAGCAACAATATAAAAATTGGGTGGTGCATCAAATGAGCTGAAGTCTAACAAGATGCTTGCACTGTAAAAGTAGCAGCGAAGAGCTAAATATGATCATCCATCCACACAGGGAGGGAAAATAGGTACATGTTTGTAGCATCATTCAAACTCGCCCATAGTAACTATTCGAGTCATAAGTCTTCATCTTTGTCTTCACTCGGAAAGCCTGGGTCTGGAATTGGCACAGCTTTAGGCTTACTATATTTCTTCTCCAACTTTCCCATTCTTCTTCTGTCGCTATAAAGTCTGCTTGAACTAGAAGCAGAGTGAATTCACCTTGATTTCCAATGACAGCGTCGACAGTTTCCAAGTTCCTAATTTCCCCCGTGTTTAGATCTCTGATTCGAATCACCCTAAAGTATGCAGGTGCCTGATTATCCATTGCAGGCAAATCTCCCTTGCAAAGATTCACTACTTCCGCAGAAGCATGCGCCCAATTCTTAATTAGGTACCAGGAAAGGTCATCTAGCTCACTGGGCTCCTCTCCACGTCTAATTCGTAAGGCAATTGCATTTAGGATACTACGGAACCGTGTCGCTTCAGCAAACATAATGATGGCAATATATAGGCCTTTTACTACTCTATCTCGGTCCTTCCCATCAATCAACTTGCCATTTTGTCGACGGCAATCATGAATGGTAAAAATGCCTCCAGGCTTGGTTTTTGTTCTGTAATCAAAATATAAGAATTAGAATAAATTAGGTCGATGATGATAAGCAATAGAGATGAATACGTTACAGCTAGAAGGTAATAGAGAACATACGAGTCACCATGTGACGATTCAAAACCAAGATCTACCGAACTTTCATGAATCCAGCTGGGCAAACGTTCATTCTTGTACCGATACCAAGTTCCCTTTATCGACACCACCCTCGGCATTCCTTTTCTGACGTGGAAAACCACAATGTAAGAGTTAGTATCTCTGATCATAAGGTCCGCCGCGTAGTCTGGCTCCCAATCATCTCTGATTTGTATAATCTGAAAGCTAGGACCAGTCACTGGATTTGGCAATGGAGTTAGTGGGATTTCATTTGGACCAATCGCCATTGGAGAAATCCTTTGCTGCCGCCGCTTAACAATGCGCATCAATCTGCGGTAGCTCTTTTCTGCGGAAACCCCCCTCACCATGGATGTCGTATCTGCAAATATGTATCCGACGCCACGCCCGCCCCCCCCCCCCCCCCCCCCCCCCCCCCACATGGATCAATAATATATATCAAATATAGCATTAGTTCAAGTTGCATTCAACAGTGAAAAAATAGCAACGAAAGAAGTTAAAGAAGTAGCAGAAGTGAAGCTCAATAGTGAAACTGTTAGCAACGACATTTTTTATTAAAAGATCAGGACGGGACCCAAACATGATTTTAAATACCAGACGGGGAACGTGAAAGAATGCACACAACAAGCGCCCGAACATGATGGTTTTGTTGTTCAAAGAAACCAGACCAAGGGCAAATCTGCCTTTCCATCACTGACGGAAATTCCAATGGCAATATTCTCAAACAATGGTCGCTGGCTACCTGCGGCGCATCCATATGCTACGTGCAACAGGATGAAAGGGTGACCCGAAGCCTAAATGATCCAAGACAAACAAACAGGCAGCAACACAACAAACATGTCATGGTATCATCATAACAGTTCCCAGTTTGAAAATACACATACCACTTCTCAATCATAATGCACTGTCATCGCTTCCAGCAGCTACATTACATTGATAGCAGCGGGTCTGCATAAGTTTAGGATGGTCTGAGAAAAGGGACCAAGCAGCAGTCAAATAAATTTAGGATGGCCTGAGAAGAGGGACCAAGCAACAGTCACTGTCATTTTGCAATCACCAATAGTAAGCATTTCGGAGTGTGTACCCATTTCTTGTGGTGTGAAAACCTTTTCATCCTTCAGAACATCGCCCCCTTGGAAGCCTTGACAGAAACTATCAGCTTTCCCTTATATTCAACAGAAGCAACATGCCGTGAAAGTTTGATCTCATTACCAGCAATAAGTTGTTTCTCGTCTACTAAATCAAGTAACAAGATTTCCTTGTTTATACTGGCAGTACGGGCAGCAAACTGACCACAAAAACCACCTGGCCATGACCCATAAATGACTTGTACACTGACTGTCGCTTCCACAGAGTAAACAATATGACCAAGTGCAAACTCCAGTGTGGTAAGTCTGCTAGTGTAACATTCATTAATCAGGATCGAACGGGTTGTGACGGAATCACTCCTAATTGGAACAGCTAAAAGGCTTATTTCTTTGTCCTCGGATTTACTAGGGCCCCTCGCATTCAAAGAAACCTGAAAGACCACAGGACCATACAACAGAACTGCACGCACAGGACCAGTCAGTGTTAAATATGGATCCTGCATGCAACACCATTAAAGAAATAGTAAGTAAACTGAAGAGAACGGAGAGGTAAACATTGAGAAGAATAAGCAATACAAACATTACAAAACATTAGAACAAAAGAAATTATTTCTTGCGTGCATAACATCCAAAGATTTTTAAATGTATTCATTTAAAATATTTGCTAACCAATGCTTTGCGACACAATCAATTATAACAAAATAAAATGGTTCTATGACATCGAAAGATCACCGTGTACCATCAAACTGACTTGGTACACTTTAATACCATCGAAAGATTGCACCGGTTAGAAATTTACCATTTTGTTAAAATGGACGTTATCCTGCCTGTTTTGCCCTACGCTGTTCCATTAGAATCAGAAACAGCCTCCATCATTCCCCCTCTCTCTTTCCATCCATCCTCATCTCCATTCCATCGATCGATACCCCCCCCCCCCCCCCCCCCCCCCCCCACAACACCCACACACACACACTCAAGTTGAGATCTGAGACTCCAATGACATTCGATTCCAATATGCCACCGCAGCCGTGTAATGGTTCCCACTCATCCAGCGGCCTCCTCCAACAAGCGGCGGCAGAGCAGCTCACCCCCAGTGCACCCCAACACCATGGCATATGGTTGACACTGTCTTATTTGGCTGGAACATGCCCAGTCAGAAGCAAGGAACAAAAGCATTGATGTGGAGGAAGGAGGAGCAACAACTTGCGTTCTATACTGTTTGGATTGGGTGAACTGCGGGCTTACCGCAGTTTGCAAGCTAGCATGCATGCCAGTTTGGAGCAGCAACCGTAGAAATTGGAGCATGGTGCGGTAATTGCAAGAGCTGTAATGCAGCGGAAGGAGCAGAAGAGAGAACTTTGGAGGTTTGGCCTACTTAAATGGATGAAGAACCAGGTAGGCAGATGAGTCATTAGAACGCCCATAAGGGTAAAGAACAAATCTCACCTCCTCCAACAAAGAAAATTCAAAAAATGACAACTGTAACAGAATTGGACAGAACGGTAAATTTGTAAAGGGGGAATCTTTCAATGCAATTAAAGTGTACCGAGTCGATGCAATGGTAAATTTCTAAATGGTGATCTTTCTATGTCACGGAACCAATTTTGCAACAACAAAACATATAACCCTAACAGATTTGAGGAAGTAGAACACAAAATGGCCCTACCAATGCATTTTAGGGGCAGATGTGAAGAGCCTGGAGCTCGTGAGGGCTCTATTGATGTCAGGTACAAATTGCAGGCAATCTACGATTATGCTCATGTAGCTGAAACAGGCGTGCACCCTCTATATTTTGGTAGTACTGGTTGACGTTTTGAAATAGTTACTAGTTGGGCCCGATACGCGTGCAGTTTGAATAAGAAATCAATATAATCTGACTTGTGCTGTGCTATGGGACGGTTACTTTCTCATAGGCATGTCCACATGATAAAAACCATGTATAAGACATAGGTTTGAACTGTCTACATGAACCAATACAAGTAATAGGGCTGGCAATTTTACATGCAGTAGTCATGGCAACTTCTACAGAGAAATATAAGAGGATCATTGTGCCTACAGTCACTTTTAAAGCTAATTAAAGGTGGTCACTATTTCAAACGGAGCCGACATACAGTATAGAAACTAATGATACAGAATGGTAACAAAAATACCTCTGACATAGGGCGCATGAAAAATATTTGGAAATCAAGATTGATGCACCATGGAACCACAAAAGGAGTAAAGAAGTAATGAGGTCAAGAAAAACAACAAACCTTTTCAGTGAGGGATTGGCAGTTATCCCTATCGCGGTCGAAGATAACATTGCGATTTTGATCTAGTGAGTCACGTAAAGCGATCTTTCCGAACACATTGATTGGCCAATGTAAATCTGCACTTAGTTCTGCAACTTTCACTGAAAATACCTGTAGAGTCCCATACCTTCTACCACCATCTGGCGCACGCTTCTGTGTAAAACGCATGCAAGGGATAGCAGCTGGAGATGAGGATATTTCAAATGAGTTAAGATACTCAAGTCCAACAATACACAATAGAAGCGAATAAGCAGTTCCAGTAACAATTGATATCTCAAAACTATTGTTCGTCATTGGTTTGAGCCAGTTCTGATCCACTCACACATAGCAGATGGATATTATGTACTACGGAACAAATTGAGTAAGTAATTTTATGTGCAAATGGAGAAAACGCTTATTAACAAGACTCACTCATGTCATTGAAGGAGCCGTAGATCCATTCATAGCCTTGTTTCCACCTCTGTTCAAACAACTTAGCTTCGTAGGCATAGTAGTCCGTCAGCATCTCTGGGTCCGGATCAACCTCTTGCTCCTCTTTCTTCTTGCGCCACTCCTCATACTCTGCCAACCGCCGCTTCCTCTCTTCAACCGCGGGATCAACTTTGCTTGATTCGCATTCCCCTATTTGCTCTACCTTGCCAGTTTTGTATTCCAGGTTCCTCGCCACTTCACCTCCGGCTTCCCCTATGTGGTCTCTCTTTTTTGCCCCCTCCCTCTCCAGCAACAATTCCTCCACCTCCATTTGAACGCTGTCAGAATCATGAGCTCCCCCGTCCGTCTTCTGCCACTCCGCATCGGGATCCATCTTCGCCTCATGGCATTCACCTTCCTCTTTATTATTCTCCTCTTTCTCTACGGGCCTTTGCCACTCGGCTTGCCACTCTGCAAACACCGCATAGGGATCTTTCCGCCCCGCTTGGCCTTCCGCTTGCACTTTGTGGTCTCTCTTCTTCACTGCCACCGTCTTCCCAAACTCCACCTCCATCTTCTCGCCGTCCGAGCAATCCTCTTTTCCCTCCAATCTCCTCTGCAACTCCGCAACTCCATCGGGGTCCATCTTCCTCCTCTTCGCCGCTTCGTCTTCAGGTTCCCCTTTGTTGTCGCTCTTTCTACCCACTGCCATCTCCTCCTCACACACGGAATCCATCTCCGTCTCCCTCCCGGGCACAGATGCCGCCGCCTGCTCGCCGTTGGAAAACCTAGATCTATTTCTTGTCCCTGACCTGCTAACCCAAGGGCAAGAAATATCTTTAATAGGGAAAAAAGCTAAATACGGTACAGGCCATTTCTTTTGCTTGTTCGGCTTCTCGGCCCAATCTAACTAGGCCTCTCTTTCTTTTTTTTTTGAGAACCAACTCGGCCTCTCATATCAAGAAAAAAAAAAGGGCCCAGTTCAACTTTGTTTCTAGGGCGGCCCGGTCAAACTTGTACAACACTCGTACTCCTCAACAAGAAGCAATTTGTACCTGGACTTCTTGTTACACACAACACGCTGCAGACTACAAACCCAGCAACTGATGACTTAGGCCATCGGGATTCAATCAAACGACTGATTCTCAGACAGATTTGTGAAAGTAAATTGTAGAAGACAATTGGGACAAATGAATAATAGTGGAAATGATCAGTTCTTTCATTGATAGATTGGTACATATTTATAGTACAAGATAGAGTAGCAGCCAAGTAAAGTGGATGCTACAAAGGCCTAAAGGCCTGATGGGCCTTAGCCTAGGTTTTCGGTCTTGATCATCATTTGAGTTCGAACAAGATTAACACTGTCCCAACACTTATTGCTGACATGGCATGACATAAGACATAGAAATCTTCACCATTTATAATAGAAAAGATCACCCTCACTACAACTTTACGACCGACAAAATTATGCATGAGTTGCAATGCGGTCATAATAAAATGATGAACAGGGGCATCTAGGTCACAAATAAGGGTATCCAACTAGGAATGAAGTAGAATAAGCTCGGCAATGCTATGTGAACCTTTTAGTCTTTTACTAATGTGCGTGACCATCAAAAGTGGATGGCTTCATACAACCAATTTTAAAATGTGTGTTAGTTTGCTTTGAAAACCTGTCAGGAATGCGGATTAACTTCCTTAAGAGTGAGACCATCTCCATAAACCTGACTGAAGACCAGGTACATGAGGTAGCACAGGTTTTTAGCTGTCCTGTTGGAAACTTCCCTATAAAATACCTAGGTATACCGTTACATTTTGATAAGCTGAAAAAGGAAGATATCCAGCCTTTAGTAGATAAGATGATAAAGAGAGTGGCAGGCTGGAGTGGCAAGTTGTTGTCGTTGAAAGGCCGGTTAACCTTAATTACAACATGCCTCGCCAGTATACCAGTGTATTTGTTGTCTTTTATCAAATTTCCCAAGTGGGCTATCCACTTGTTAGAATCCCAGATGGCGCACTGTTTATGGAATGATGGAGAGGATGCTAGGAAATTCCACTTAGTGAATTGGCCTACTTGTAGTATGAGAAGAGAGTTTGGTGGTCTGGGGATCCCAGATCTGAGGATCTTAATATCTGCTTATTAGGCTCTTGGATTAAGAGGTATAACAATGATAATGGGAAGCTCTGAAAAGAGGTCGTAGATTTTAAGTATGATACATGTAACCCTAATATCTTAGCTTGCTCTGGTTCAAATGCCTCGAAATTTTGGAAAGGAGTCACTTGGGCGGCTAATGTAGCTAGGATGGGGTACAGGTGGGATGTTGGTGATGGGAAGAAAATTAAATTCTGGGAGGATGTGTGGTGCGGATCTTCTAGTTTAGCTATCCAATACTGGGAGATTTACTGCATTGTTAATGAACAATCTAAAACTATAGCTGATCTCTGGGATGGAAACGAGCTGAAATGCTCCTTCAGAAGATGTGTAGATCATAGGCTTTTTAATCTCTGGTTAGAGGTAGTGCAGCTGGCTAGTACAATCCAGTTCTCTGAAAACGAGGACTCGTTAATTTGGCAGTTCTCTTCCTCTGACATTTACCCTTCACAATCTTTATATAAAGTAATTAATTTTAGGGGAATCCAACCGATTTTCACACCGTCGGTGTGGAAGCTGCACGTCCCACCTGGAGTACAGATGTTCCTATGGCTTCTCTCAAAGAACAAGGTACTGACTAGAGATAATGTTAATAAAAGAAAAAAGTTAGATGATTTAACATGCTTGTTCTGCCAAGAGGAAGAAACTTGCCATCACTTGTTTTTTAACTGTGTGGTTGCAAGAAGAGCCTGGAGTGATATTTCTCAGCTGCTAGATATTGATATAGGTTGTGATTTTAAAATATAGCTTCTAGATGGTTGTGTAATAAGAAATTTATGATCTTGAACATACTTAGCTCTGCTGTCTGTTGGTCTCTTTGGAAGTTGAGGAATGCTGTGTATTTTCAGAATGTCAGATGGAAGAATATGGGACAGGTGTTGCAGAAGGTCACGCCTATGCTCAAAAGCTGGAAGGTGCTGTGCCCAGTCAAGTTCCTTCAAGATTTCGACTCCATGCTAACCAAGATGGAGACTTTGAAATCAAGGCCGGACAGAGTGCTAATGGATGGCGCCGTGTGGTCGTAGGTGGGAGAATCCTTTGGTCGATCTGGGAGAACAAGAAATGCTCGAGAACAAGATGGTTTGCATTTCGGCTGGGGAGATCCCTGAGGAGGAGAAAATCTGGCTGTGGTAATTGGCTCGAAAGGAGCTTGTAATAGGCTGTGGTAGAGCTTCGATGACTAAGTTGTTGTAAGGAGTTTTTGGTGCTGAGGGGCGGTGTGGTCAGGTGTGACCGGAGTTGCTATCTGAACTGAACTGTAAAACTCTTCCTGCCATATTGCAATGCAGTTAGGCGGGGGGTCCCTTTTGGGGCCCTAAAACTCTAAAAAAAAAAGTGTTTGATATTGAATGAAAAACCTACAAGTAGGGATATACGATGACCATGCTCCATCCCTCCTCGACCCTTGAACCAAACAAACCCAAACTGAACTTTTTTTTTCGTTAATACAATATCAGTTTCCTATAATAAAAATACCATACCAGTTTGACCAAACAATGTAACCCGACAAAAAATAGTTTCGACGAGATTTCATTTTCTTTAGGTTCAATAGTCCAATTAAGCCATGAATTGCTGGATAAACAATGCAAACCAAAACAAATTTAATTTCATCGCGATGAGAACAGAGTTTCCTTGGGCAGAATGAAATCTTCAATGTAATTTGTTAGGGCCTTTTTGGTAGGGCTGTGGTTTGTGGCTTCTTTAAAAAAAAGATTGTGTCGGCTGTGTGACTGTGACATAAGGCTCTTTTGGTAGGGATGTGGTTGTGCCGACGTCGACTGCGGTTGTAGCTGCTCTGGAAAACCGGTTGTGCCAGCTGTGTCTGTGGTTGTGCCTAAAACGTTTGGCAAAACAGCTTCTTCAATAATTTCTTCAAACTTTTAAACACAAATACGTAGAAAAAAGGACGCTATGGGAAGAAGCCGGTGAAGCTACCATTTCTTGGCTTCCTACTTCACCTCTTTTTTTAAAGGAGAAGCATTTGAAGAAGCACTCTCTTTAGTTGAGAAACACGTGAAGCCGCTGGAGAAGCCATTGGAAAAGGAGGAAATTGCAACAACCCACTTGCAACTTAGGGGGTTTCCATATACCCACCTACAAAACATTTTGTGTCAGTCTCCTCCCTGTAAGTGTCCATAGGTTGTCATATTCCTCCCTGATAGCTTTGATCAGACGACATAGCTCTTATGTGTTCTCTGGTGTGACTCCTGTGGTCTGTCACACCTCTCTACTTTCTTATGTTGTGTAAATAACATAAATATGGAAACCTGTAGGTGTAATTTTCTCTATTTTATTCAGAGTGTCGCGGCTAAGTGTTGACAGTCGCTAAAACATAAAATGACCGTCAACTTATCGGCGAATAGATAGACACCAATGTTTTATGCATTAAACTAATAAAGTTCCACAAGTTTAGGATGTAATCTTGTTTTGCAAGGTACATAGAATAATCTGGAGGAAAATAGACCTGTGTCAACAAAAACACAGGCTGGCGGGCCCTACCCATAGGTCGGCCGGCCAACTCTGACCTCGGGTGGCCTGGTCCTTCCTCCAGTGGGCTGTACCACCAAGTTCTAGAAGGTGGGCCAAATGGGCCAAAACTTAGCCCTTACTCCTCCTCTGCCGCCCCTAGGAATGCACCGACTTGAAACCCACCATCAGAAGAGCATCAGGACCGTCCAAAGAGAAGATGGTGGCGAACCGCCACAATGGGCGACCGGCCGGCCTACCTTGGCGGCCCCGCCACTCTAGCTTTGGGCATAAATACTTTCTTGCCCTGATCAAGCTATAAATAGTCCCGTCCGACTCAGAAGCAATTCTTACCTCATGAAACAAGCATTCCACTTGTGTAGATTAGAATAGGATTAGTATTTTAGTTATAGGAGTTAGAGTAGAAGTGAGAGCTTCGCTCGGAGTTCTGGACTTCTCTTCGGAGTTTGGGTAAAATTCTCTTGTATCTTTTATTTTATTATATTTTCTTTGATATAATTATTTATTTATTTTCTTATTCATTTAATTTAGTTTTCCTTTCTTTTTTATATTTATTTATTTAATTTAGTTTTCTCTTGGACTTGGTACCAAGGTCGATTAATTAGATTTGCTAGACTTGAGGGTAGTTTGCTCTATTGATTCGAGGCCTAGTTACCGGGCCCTTGTCTCGAGCTAGCTAGAGTGAACTATCTAGAGTGATTGTAAGCGCGGTGCTTGGGATCGTTCTAGCATGAGTTGCCCCTAACCCAACAGATGATGTGGTAACCGCGAGTACGCGTGTGATAGACGTACCGGGCTTTGTAGTCCATCATGTTCGGGTTAGTACCTGTAGAGGCTGTAGAGCAGCGGATCCCCAAAGTAGTTGAACCTAGTTATTGGGTTGCTGCTTTGGCACGACTGTGCCCCAATGCGTTTGGATGTATCTGTAACAAAAGATTAAGTAAATAATTGTAGACTATCAGGAAATACTAAATGCTAACCCCTAGGTTGACTGATACCTTCTTCTCGTTGTTCTCCCAAACTAAATGCTAACTCCTTATTATCTATATCGATGGATATTTTTCCTGAGTACCACACATATCATATATATGTACCCCTGCTCTGGTCTAGTTTGCAAGTTATAAATAATAGATAATTCTTTGTTAATTCATGATATCCTTGGAATACTCCCGGGTGAAATGCTACAACTGTGTTCCGTGAGCTTGCGAAGTTGAATTTAATCACTGTGCGTAACAAACGCCAATAAGCATTTCTAGCGCCGTTGCCGGGGAAGCAATGGCTTAAGGTATCTTTGATTGACATCGACTATCTGTTATGCTAATTTGCTACTAGCCTAAGCTTTCACCTTCATTTTGTTTGAGCATATCATCATAACATTTGCATTGTTTTTCCTTTTCAAACCATCTGCATGTTTAATTTTCCTCCATTAATTCCACCCCGCTGCATAAAAATAAAAAAAATTGAAAAAAAAGAGCCCTAATCATAGGCCAGGGAGTTTGCAAGAACGGTTGGATTTTTATGATAGAAGGAAGGAAACATATGTGGCGGATCCATAATGTTCAATGAAGATATCTAAAGTTTAGCCTTGTATTCAATTTCAAAGGCTAAGCTTGGGGAGGAACGCCAGATAAGCACCACATTTATTCCATGTTTTCCTTGTCATATATCCCCTCCTTTCAAATAATAAAATAAATAAATAATGCACTAAATGTTTGTATGCTCTATTAAAGCAATACACATTGAGTTGCTCTCTGATGAAAATATGCTGCGTTATTGAACATACCCCTGCTCTTGAAGTTCCTTTTCATACATAGGTGTTGGTTGAAATGTTAGCCATAAATCAATCAACTTCATCTTTTCCTGTTGCTTGGGTGCGTCACGTCTGTGTCTATGGTCTTTTTAAATTGTGCCCAGTGTCCGTAAAAATGCATGCCTCTATGATGCTTTCATGACAAAGGAGAAAACATATTGCTCTCCTTGCACAATTAATCGAATTAGACGTTGTGTCTAGATTGATTAATAGTCCTATAGAGACATGTCCAACGTAGACGAATGGATTTGTACTAACCAATACAGGGTCTTTCTAAGAGCAAACCAAGTCCATCAGGCAACATGAAAGGCACACAATTCAAGAAGGAGAAACCAACAAGACGGACCCAGTATAGTCAAATGAAAGAATTATTCGCTTAGTCTTACATATTGTTGCAAGATCTAAGCTTGGGGAGGGACCGCCAGGTAAGTGCACTTACACATAATTTACCTTTCTTGATTTGTGCTCTTTTCCTTTCAAATATATATATATATATATATATTAGTAGTACCCCTATATAGCTCCCTGGGTGTGAAATAATATTTCACACCCAGCCACATGCAACCCGGTCCGACCCAGTCTCAATCCATCCACGCATGCAATCGCTCATGCAAGTCATTATTGACCTTTAATTAACGTGCTCCATTGACATCAAGCGTTGATTGGGGAAAGCCAATTATGGCTGGTTATTATTTCATTCCCTCGCCTCTCTTCTCAAATGCTGAGGTTTATTTGTGAAATCACGTTGCCATCTCTCATATTTTCTCTCCTCTCTCCTAAGACGACAATACGCGATGATGCTCCGATGGCCGGCGATATGCTCGGAGCTCACGACGACGGGAGCATGGAGCAGCACAATTATGTAAGACGTACTACCGTCCCTATTTTTCTCATCCCCGTTCATTTTCCCATCTAATCGATTCCTGTTTCTTTTTCAGCAGCCTGGAGGAGAACGACGAGCTTATATGGTGGTGTTCCAGTGAAGAACGACAGGCCATGCGGCTGCCGACCTAGTCCGTTGAAAGCGCTAGCACACGGTGAACACGACCGTTGTTGGCTCCAGGCATCATCCACTCCAGGAGCTAGAGCTTTACCGTACGTATCCCTGTTGGCCATAGCCTACCTTGCAGCATGATCCGCCTTGGGCAGTGCGTTGAAGGATATCATCAGGACGAACCAGGTAAGCGGCGTAGTCCACGTGACTAGATTCCTGTCCCACCCGTCGATGTGTCCGTTTTGTCAATAATTTTCTAATGCCTTTTGGATTTGGTGTGCAACAGCATGGACGAAAGCAAGGTTGCCAAGAGATATATTCGAATGAGCACCTCGGAGGTCAAGTTGATTTGGCGGCACGTCCATGTACCTCGCATCGCTGCCGATTGCATGCGTTGTTGCCAGTACTAAGCCTCGATGGTTGCAAGCATGTTGGATCCTTGTTTCCGTTTGTCCCTGAGGACTGCCTAATCCTCAGATAGTATACAAATTTTATGATTGGCGTTCAAGTATTTATAGTTGAAATATGAATGCTCGTAATATACTTTGCATGCTTGTGATCGCAACATGCACTCAATTGTATATCATGATTATTGAAATTGCAAAATCTACTCAGTTTTGATGATTGAAACCATTTCACAGTTACGATTCAAGAAAAACATAGTTACTATTCCATAAACATGATTTTACTATTGACACTTGTACAGCATAAAAAACAAGTCCAACATTGAAGAAAAAAAAATTGAACGCCCCTTTGTGAATCGTTCATGTTTTCCATATGACAAAATCTACATATTTTGCAATTATGGTGATCATAATTTATGACTTCACACCGGTCAAAAATTATGGTCCCACGAGACCCGCATATGGTCGCAAAAACATATCAGACGCAATAAAAAAAATACCAACCTATGGTCGCAAAAATATCCACCTATTTCACAATTAGCTTGCAGACCAAAGATGTACATGTATAAAATGATATAAGTTGTGACCATAATGTTATTAGTTTTGACCATAAAAATGTCGACAGTATCGGAAAATCATATAAACCAAGAGCTGTGATAAAAAGACTGCAGGCCCAAAATTTGTGTTCAACCAAGTCACCATTTACGCTCGATGAAAAAAAAATTGTGTTCATCGATGTACTGAAAGAGCATGAATACGGCTGTTGAGAAAGAAAATAAAATGATCAATAAAATGTAAAATTTTAATTCATGCCTGCAAATGTGGAACTAGAATTCAACTTTCATATCGATATGGGCAGCTATGGCACAAGTTGGAGAAGGGATTATGCATAATCGATATGAGTATAAAATGTTCCTACTTACAATCATAAAACTGTTGTGTGTAATCACAATATTCAATCAAATGAAAATAAGTAGTGTAGGGGATTCAGATGTGATGGCTTGCAGGTTGTCTATGGACATACACCAACGGTACAAATAAACTATTTGTTACACAAAAATAAAATATTATGATCCATGGTTCGTCTTTATGGTCAATTATGTCTTAGTAGCAAAAAACTTCTTATCTTGCATGTTGAGTCTCCTTATAGTATATCTATTCCCTTATAGCAAAAACTTGCAGAATCGAATAGCTTGGTTGTTTAATAGTAAAATCTACTTTCGGTCCGGAATAATAGGACTAGAGTTCAACTTGCAGAATGCACGGCCATCTAAGGACAAGTTGTAGAAGGGAACTCAAACAATATCAGTATAAAAAGTTATTAGTTGCAGCCATACATTCAGATTTGTTGTAGTAATCATAATCCAGTCAAATGAAAGTCAAGAGTGTAGGGATTCATACAGTTCTGATGTTGCGACTGCCTTTTTTCAGGCCACACACTAAATATTTTATGGTCAGAGGAACACGTAAACTATTTATTGCCAAATAATATATTATGCTCCAATATTCCTGATAGCTCATCTTTTACAATCCAATTATGTCTTAGTAGCAAAATCCATGTGTTGGCGCATCGTAAATGTTCACTACAAGCGCAAAATCTGAAAATCCTTTTGATGCACTAGCTACTGGTGTTTTTTTTTTGAGCTACTGGTGTTACTACAAAAGCAAAATGTTTTTACTACGTAGCAGCGTAAATTTCTATTTCATGGTATGGCTGCTTGACACACTTCATATACTATAAGATTTTTTTTTTACAAGTGTAAATCTGATGCACGAAATTACAAGCTTGGGCCTTGGTTTCTATGGACAGCATATATAAATTTTATGATTTTGTTTCAGTAGTTTCTGACCGGACACCCATTCTATGATCTTATTATTTCCTGGAAGCAAACGGTATTAAACATAGAAGTATGGCAACAATCCGAATCATTTGGTCCAGGTTTAATTGGACGTTGCAAACCGGCTGAATTAAACAAGAATATTAATTACGGCAATTAGTAGCAGTAATTAGCCATTTCCTTATACGCCTGAGCGCATGCATGGTGCGGTAGTTGTCTGCATGGCAATTATTCGTTTCTATTGCAGCAGGCGCATGGGTGGCTCGGTGAGTTGGCTACTGGGTTGGCTGGGGTGTGAAATAATATTTCACACCCAAGGAGTGGATTAGCGCTGCCCATATATATATATATATATATATATATATTTCTCTTTCCAATAAAATGAGTGAGCTCCTGTAGGGATAGCCTCGTAAAAAGGGACTAAAAGGAAAGTGCAGACATAAAGAAGTATTTACCTTTTTCATGCAGCAAACAAATAAGCTCTGGACTTGACACCTGCAGGGTTGTTTAACAAAGTCTAGATTTGCTGTTCTAAATTTCAATGCCCATGACAAGGTAAAGCATATAAGCCCCGCTGATTTGTGCAGCACATGGTGAATAGTTTGTGCTGGTTTACTCTTACATTCAAATTTTTGGAGTATGCTGTTGCACATTTGATACCTATAAGGCACTGACATTGAAGCAGCTCCTGACCCGCCGACACCTTAGTTTTTAGTTTGCTCGGGATGAGCAAAGTTTAAGGCTGGGGCGGTGTTGATGGTCGCTAAAACATAAACTGACCATCAACTTATCGGCGAATAAAAGGTAGACACCAATGTTTTTTGCATTAAACTAATAAAGTTCCACAAGTTTAATCTTGTTTTACAAGGTACATAGAATAATTTGGAGGAAAATGGACCTGTGTCAACAAAAACACAGGCCGACCGGCCCTACCCATAGGTCGGCCGGCCAACTCTGGCCTTGGGTGGCCTGGTCCTTCCTTCAGTGGGCTGTACACAGGCCAAACATGCAGAAACAAAAGCCCAATCTGATGTTTTCCACCGATGTTCTAGAAGGTGGGCTAAATAGGCCAAAACTTGGCCCTTACTCCTCTTCTGCCACCCCCAGGAATGCACCAACTCGACAACCGCCATCAGGAGAACATCAGGACCGTCCAGAGCTAAGGCGTGGCGAATCGCCGCAATGGGTGGGCGGGCGGGCGGCCGACCCCCTTACTTGGCCGCCCGGCCTACCTTGGCTGCCCCGCCACTCTAGCTTTGGGCATAAATACTCCCTTGCCCTGATGAAGCTATAAATAGCCCCGTTCGGCTTAGAAGCAATCCGTACCTCATGGAACAAGCATTCCACTTGTGTAGATTAGAATATGATTAGTATTTTAGTTATGGGAGTTAGAGTAAAAGTGAGAGCTTCGATCAAAGTTTCGGAGTTCTCTTCGGAGTTTGGGTAAAGTTCTCTAGTATCTTTTATTTTATTAGATTTTCTTTAATATAATTATTTTCTTTTATTTTCTTATTTGTTTAATTTAGTTTCCTTTCTAGTTTATATTTATTTATTTAAGTAATTATTATCGAGAAATCCTTACGTTGGATTCATGCCTAGGTCCATAAGGTTTAATTAGTCTTCCTCTTGGACTTGGTACCAAGGTCGATTAATTAGATTTGCTAGACTTGAGGGTAGTTTGCTCCATTGATTCGAGGCCTAGTTACCGTGTCCTTGTCTCGAGCTAGCTAGAGTGAACTATCTAGAGTGATTGTAAGCGCGGTGCTTGGGATCGTTCTAGCATGAGTTGCCCCTAACCCCACGGAATGATGTGGTAACCGCGAGTACGTGTGACAGGCGTACCGGGCTTTGTAGTCCACCATGTTCGGGTTAGTACCTGCAGACAGTGGAGAAGCTAGAGCTCTCGACACCTGAGTGCACACCTTGCTTGTGAGGCCTTCGCAGCGGCGCAATGGTGCACGTTTTTGATCCAGCCTTGTGCACATAGGGTAGAAATTGGATGATTTTAACTGAAATTCATTTTGTAATCTGGTGCCAGTGCACCAGGGTGCTCTCACCTGGCTTCGCCAGTGCCTGCAGAGGCTGTAGAGCAGCAAATCTCCAAAGTAGTTGAACCTAGTTATCAGGTTGCTGCTTTGGCACGACTGTGCCCCAATGCGTTTGGATGTATCTGTAAGAAAAGTTTAAGTAAATAATTGTAGACTATCAGGAAATACTAAATGCTAACCCTAGGCTGACTGATACATTCTTCTCGTTGTTCTACCAAACTAAATGCTAACTCCTTGTTATATCGATGGATGTTTTTCCTGAGTACCACATATATCATATATATGTACCCCTGCTTTGGTCTAGTTTGCAAGTTATAAATAATAGATAATTCTTTGTTAATTTATGATATTCTTAGCCTGCTTCTCTGTGGAAATATAAATACGATAACCTTAGAATACCCTCGGGTGAAATGCTACAATGGTGTTCTGTGTGCTTGCGGAGTTGAATTTAATCTCTGTGGGTAAGAAACGCCAACACTAAGATTGAACGTCATTTATGATAGCATGGTAATTTTTCATTGTGTAACATATGATTAGATGATAACTACGCTATAATAAAGCTGTAGTGGAGCTTTAGAAGTATGGAGGTCCGAGAAGAGCCATGTCATCCAGTCAAAGCTATCAGGGGGGCTATGAAAATAAATGAACACATGCAGGGGGAGACTGACACAAAATTCCTTATAGGTGGGTATGTAAAAAGACTTCTGACATGTAGGGTTTTTGTAATTTTCCTTTAAAAAAGCTCTACCAAAGGGCCTTAAAACGTTTGGTAGAGCAGCTTCTCCTTATTTTTAAGAACAAATATGTAAAGAGGACAACACAGTGAGGAAAAGAAGTGAGTAAGCTACCATTGCGTGGCTTCCTGTTTTACTTTTTTTTTTGTGCAACTTTATTTTATTTAGCAAAGAATCACCTAAGGGAACACTTATTTGGTTGAGAATCACATGAATTTGTTGGAGAAGCTATTAGAAAAGCCCTACCAAAAAGGGATTTAGTCATTATTGTCACACATATTTATCCAAAGTGGGCCAATTTTACGGTACCTTTTGCCAGTCTCTCCAAAACTCCAGTCCAATCGTCCTCTCCAAAAAAAAAGTTTGGAAATCAAGATTGATGCACCATGGAACCACAGAAGGAATAAGAGGTAATGAGGTTAAGAAATACAGCAAACCTTTTCACTGAGGATTTGGCAGTGATCCCTGTTTCGGTCAAAGATAATATTGCGGTTGTGAAAGTACCTGTAGCCTAGTGGTTACAAGAGCCTTGGTAGCACCTGAGGTTCTGGTTCAATTCCCCGTGAGAGCGAATTTTCTAGGATTTAATGGCGTTGTGCTTTCAACGGGAGGTGACGTGGCCATCGACAGCGAGGCGCAGTGGTGACTTCGTCAATCTCGAGAATTTGCCGGCTCAGTCTTTGAAGATGCTCATAGGAGTAAGATTTGCGTATGTGCGTTCATAGGACTGGCAAGCCTGCCGCCAGTCCGCCACGCGCCTCGCTCGGCCTCCGCCCGTATCTCGACGCGTGCTCCAGCTCGCTGCGCCGCAACCTGCTCGCATGCGGCACCGTCGACATCCGTTTGCCGCCCTGAAGACGGTTCCATGCGTGCTCGACAGCCTCCCTCCCCCGCCCTTGAAGGTCACTACGGATCTCATCGGCAGCGTGCGTTCCTGGTGGATCTGGCAAGGCTCACGCCTCCGCAGTGGCCCGGTGGTGGAGGAGCATCAGCGTAGCTCGTCACCACGGGAAAGACAAGATAATCGGGTATTTCGGATAACCCGAACCCGAACACGAACTTTCGGGTACCCGATGTCGGGTCCTTCATTTTTCAGGCTAATTTCAGGTGCTACTTTTGAAAACCCGAAGTTTCAGAAACCCGAAAAACCCAACCTGAAATTTTCGGGTAACCCGAATGCCCAGTCCTAAACTCGGCCTTTCATAGACCCGAAAAAAGGTGTCGTAGTGTGGAAACCATGGCAAATGGGGCCTAGCACGGCCTCCCTTCGAGATTCGGAGGGGAGCGAACGAACGGTTCTAAGTGTTGGAAACGCCATTGAAAGAGAGGAAAACCACAAGCGTTTTACCCAGGTTCGGGCCACCCGGAGGTGTAAAACCCTACGTCCTGCTATAGTGTTGTGTGTCATTTTCATGGTACAAGGCACCCCCTTTATAGTGCAAGGGGAGGTCGGACCCGTTCATGGGCTGTTATGAGAGTGGTTGGCTTGGCAGCCCTTCTCCACCCGAGATGCCGGACGTATAATCCACCGTCAGCGCACATCGCTCGCTCCGGCTTCATGGCTTCGCCTGCTCCCGTCGTCCTGCCTTGTCCGTCGCGCCTCACGCGCGGTCTCGCGGAAGCGGCGGGACGCGGGGCGGACCGGATGCGCGAGACTGCGCCTTGTCTGACCGACGCGCCGTACGGTGGCAGGCGGCCCGCGTCAGCCTACGCCTCCTCCCTGCCATCCTAGCCCGGCGGTCGCAGGGCTACAACCGGTCGGGTCGCGTCAACATCACATCACACCCCTGCGCGGGCCGCACGCGCATTGAAGTCAAGCGGCCTGCACGCGCGAGGGCGCGGACTCCCGCTGGCAGGTGGGCCCCCTCGGCAAGGGATTCCCGCGTCCCGGATCCGCGCGTACTGTTCTCCGCACCGAAATAAATCCCGCGCATCTCGTCAAGCTGCGGCGCCTTCAAGGCCTCGGCTCCACCTGCCGCCACGTGCCAGCATCCCACCGGCTCACGGGTCTTCATCCTTATCCGCCCGTCGGCGGGTCGCGAAACGGGCAGGGGGTGGCCACGTGGCAACCCGGGCTACCCCTACCGCCCCGCGTCCTCAGCGCCACGGGTGGCCTTCTTCCTTTGGCTGGGCCGTGCCGGCCCATTTGGCTCCTGGCCGACTCCTCTAGGCCAAAGAAGATCCGGGCCGGACCTTTTGTCCGGGGGAGTGGGAACCCTGGTCCCCCAACACCGACAAAAGGAAATGAGGGGTTTGTGCGTTGACTTGTGTTGGAGACACACACACGTCACCACACACACAGACACACACACAAACACAAGACACGTCACTAAGCTGCCTATGTAATATCATTGAGCCAAGTACAATGTTACTATTTCATATGTCATTTTATACTTGAGACATAATTTTGAGACGCTTTTGTCAAACAACCTATGCAATTGGTTGTTTTTAGCTTAGTTTGGTGTTTGAGACCAAGGTCGATGCTACGATGTTCTTCTCTTTCAATGCTCTAAACGTCGGAGAAGTTTTGAGTCTAGATACCCTCTAGTTGCATTGCAATAGCGCGCTGGCCTAGACACGAGGTGTCTCGTATGCATGTCAGCAGACTTGGATCTCCTATGTACGATCCAAATTCTAAGTTGTCTGTTGCCATCACACATTCTCAATGAGATCTCCAACGGGTCCGATATGATGTTGCAATGGCATTCAATGACAACAATTTGGATTTGTGTGAAGAAGGTTAGATTTTGAAGGGGAAGGTCCGTGTGTCATCAGAGGCTAATGTGCAAATAACACTGACATTTTGCCAGACGCTTTAGCTTAATGACAGAGAAGTCGTGGCATGTCGGTCGATTCAAACCTTAAACTGTGAGCGCTACAAGCATGCATGAACTAGTGGTTTTGTGCAAAGACCAGGTGCCTGTTGCAAATGAACGCACCAAATTGTGTGGTGACCAAATTTCAGTATCTAGACTTGGGTCAAAACTGAAATTCCAAAGAAAACGTTTGAGACTCACCAAATTGTCACGCGTTCTGGCATTCGGCCGTCCTCTGACGCGTGACACCCGGACGCGAGAAACTTAGAAACGCAATGAAGCCCGGGTGGAAAATCTCAGCCATCACACACGACACGTGGCGGTCACAGGCGCATGATCTCCTCTTGCCCTGTCTCACTCGCCTCTATTCCTCCCTCCTCCAAAAGGCCCCGGCTCCCTTGTCCTTGCTCCTGAGTCCGCCTTCCCCTTTTGCCAGTCTCTCCAGAAATTCCAGTCCCATCGTCCTCTCATCCAAGGAGGATGAGCACAGTCCCAAGGCAGGACTCCTTTGACAGCTCGGACTCCCAGGACAGCTTGGAGTCCTATGAAAGCTTGGACTCCTACCGCTATGACGACCTAATGGAGGCGCCTACCCTGTCCAGCAAGGAACTCAAACGGGCTAGGGTAATTCATATTCTTCCATCTCTGTTTTTTTTAAGTTTGGCTTATCGGTTAGGGTTCGCGCCATTTTTCAAACTAGTGTTCGCGCCATTTCTCGGTCGTTTGAATTATAAAAATGTAGTCCCCACAAATTTGTGCACTTGTGGTTCTACAGATTTTTGAGACCTTTTTGGTTGGGGTGTTGTAACATCAGTTCGATTCTTCTTTCCATGGTTTTTGGTGCTACTGTTTACATGGCTTGTTCAATTCCTCGTATAAAATCCCTATACAGAGGATTGGGAGGGGGGATGATTGTAACCTTGGTTTGATTCATACTACGAAATGATGAGATATCCCCCCAAACAGATGTGGAAAGTAATTATAAGCGTGATGCAACAATGTGGCATGGTTACTGCCAGGAGTATGATTTTTCCTTTCTTGCTGCGGCCAAATATGGACAATTTTTTTTATTATCTTGTGTGACGTGTGAGTGTTTTGTACCACATTTGAAGATCAGTGTTAGTTGGGCCGTGTTCCCTGTAGCATTTACCGCGGTTTCACTGTTTGGTGCAGGAGCAAGCTTTGAAGATCCTGGCATCCAAGTCCCCTGAAGAAGCTGTGAAAATTTTCACTGAGGTACTCTACTACTGCATGCACGTCATTTGAAGATTCAAGTACCCATGAACAAGGTCGGATATATCTGCATCTGTTTTGCTGCAGGGTTCTGAAGTCAAAATTGATTATCAGCGGATGAAGGACAAGGTCGAGACCGGCCCGACGAAGCCTCCTCCAAAAGCTGCCCATGGAAGCCCGGCGCCACCGTGCATCCCCCACCGAAGAAGAACTGAGGATTGAGATGACATCTGCAACAAGCAGCGAGAAGACGTACTTGCCACCCGCGTGCAAGCCTGTCGTCCATCAGCGGCTCGGCGCATGCAAGGGATGGGTAAATTTGTTTTTCGTCGGAGACGAATTAAGAGAGTTCTCTTAGAGACTTAGACGGTCATCGCATATGCATATGAACTTGCAATACCAGCAGCACCGTTCGTTTGTTTTGATTCCTGGCAGTGTCGAACGCACTGCGTTTCGCGTTTCTCGTGGCCGGCGCCGCTTCTGTTTCGGTCGCTCACGTCCCTCGCCATCGCGTGAGACGCCCGCCGTTCGAGCGTTCCCTGTTTTTGCGCTGGGAGTGCATTAGATGCAGCGTCATTCGTGCTCGCGTTGCGTCCGTCCTCTAGCTAAGTTGGCACGCAGCGTTGACGACGCAGTGTTAGAGCGGCATCCACGTACGTCCGCGCCATGCGCGTGTTTCAGCTTTGGCACCTTGTGCGTGCTCCGCTCACTGTGTTGCTGCCGCTGCAATGGCGTCTCGGGCTCCGGTGCTAAACGGCTTGCTTGCGTTGCCTGGTCCGCGGCGAACGGTGTGTGACATGTGTGCAGGCAGGTGTACAGCCTGCAAAGAGAGTGATCGATGTTTCGTTTAGTACGTGTTTGGGAGGGAGGGACTGCAAGCAAAGACAAGTGTGTGTGATGTTGGACAGTTGTATGCCAGAGCAACACCTAGGTCAACAGTGGGCTGTATATGAACCGGACCATTAACGAGAGATGTCTAGCCAGTGGTTTAATTGTGGGTGCCAAGCCACAGGCCAACTCAGCGCACTGCTGTTTCAGCTTTGCCTGTGTATTTTTTTTAGATAATGGAAACTTTGATTATGTTTCCGGCCTCTGCAAAGCACACAGCCTGGTTTTTAAAAGTTTATTACAAAGCGCCAATCCGCAGATTGACCACAAACACAACCATAAAAAGACTCAAGGAGGTTCCAGTCTATTATTAAATCTCCACCCATGAGAAGCAAAAAATTCAAGCGCCGTAGTTTCCAACTTGACGCTCACTCCCTCGAATGTGGTCGCGAACCTCCTCATGCTGCAGCAACGCCCAGTACCGCAGCCAGTACGCTCCTCTGAAAAGTGCCTGCATAAATGATGTGTATTTATAATTATTAAAACAAATGTCATTCCTGCAGCGCCAAATCGCCCAACATGGCAGCCACCCCCCCACCAGAATAATATTTCGCACTTTCGAATTAAAATGCGCCAACCAATTTCCCGCTATATGAGAAATTGAAGTGGGAGGACTAATGCCCGTTGCCGTCTGGACCACTCTCCAGTCTTGATGTCTTAGCATGATGGCAATCGAAAAGCAAGTGTTGAATTGTTTCATTAGCATTACAGAAACAACACTTTTGGCTTCCCGACCAGTTACGTCTTGCTAGATTGTCTTTGGTTAAAATGACCCCCTAGCTAGGTACCAAAGAAAGATTTTAATTTTCAAAGGTACTTTCAATTTCCATATCAACTTGTGTCTGAACGGTGTATCCTGATTTATAAGATAATTGTACATAGACCGAGTTGAAAAAATTCCAGTCCTATGTAACTTCCAGGAAACCGAGTCTCTTTCATTAGTTAAAACGGTTGTCGACATCTTTAATAACATATCATTGTACTCTGTAAGTTTGTTCCCAATCAAGGAGCGTCTAAAGGATAAGTTATAAGGGACTTCTCCCATCACATGGGCAACAGAGTCAAGTTGATTATAAGCTACCTGGTATAAATTAGGATAGACCTCACAAAAAGGCCTATTCCCACACCAAGTATCTTTCCAAAAGCAGACCTGGGAGCCATCTCTCACATTATAAGAGATACATGGAAAGAACTCGTCTCTGACTTTTAAAAGTCCTCTCCAAAAATGAGAGTCAGATGTGCAGGCTGGTGTACAACCTGCAAAGAGAGTGATACGTGGTTGGGCCTGCAAGCAAAGCAAAGGCAAATGTGTGTGATGCTATATATGGACCTGGCCATTAACGAGAGATGAGTTCGCAAAGCTTAGCGATTTCTTGCCAAAGGTTTATTGCGGGTGCCAAAGCCGCAGGCCACCAAGCCCGGTCCAACACAGCATGTGCCAAAACTCTCATATGGAGAGCTAGTCTTCTCTTTCGGAAAACTCTCTAGGGAGAGCTAGTCTACTCTGGAAACTCTCGGTGAGAGACCTGCTTGACTGCACTGGAACGACGAGAGCCAGTGTAGATTGACGATGAGATGGCAGAAGTTGATGTAGATAGATCGCGGCAGCTCGCAGATCTTGTGAAGAAACAAGTAAACCAATCTTTCCCCGGGGCAGCACATGAATCGGCAAACCAACCATTGATCCGAGCCCACAACACCAGGAGGACCGGTGAACCTATCTGACAACTAAAAGGAAGATGCGGCCATGACGACTTCCGGGCGGATGAGCCATGACGAGCTGTGTTGCCGATGGAAGAACATAGAACAGAGGCTACGAAGTATCGCGTGCCTTCTGCTGCATGAGCATGCTCTCTTTGTATTGTGAACGGCAGGGCCTTTACCGGCGCCTACTCGCTACCTTCGACGGGGAAAACTGCAGCAGGGCCTCGACGGCGCCTTTGTGGGATGAAGCTTGGCATTTCCGTGCGCTTTCCCTGTCTCTTGTCATCGGTGTATTAGATTCTAAGCATCTTAAAGTAGCATATTGGTAGTGGGAGGGAAATTATTAATTTGGAATGACAGTGATTAACTTAGAGACATATGTAAGTAATTGACTTAGAAGCTTAAATTGATACAAGTAAAACACAAACGCGCGTCAGCAAATATAATGCTCCTGACTCAAGTTTCGCAGGAATGTTATACTCGTGGTCATGTCAAATCACAGCAATGGTGGTAAGGTGTATATATAATTGAATCAACGTAGTTGAAAAACTTCGTACCATCGCTTGGAATGTATCTTAAAAGAAGCAAATCGTATGAAGTCATTAAACAATTGAAGGGATCGAGAGAGGAGGAAGATTCACGAGAGTTCGCGGGTTTTACTGCGATGGATCTGTTGGTTTAATTCATCTTTACCGTTGCTTTTCAATCCAATGAGTAAGACATTTTTGGGTGGCGTGGCATGGTAAAATTTGGGAGAATGCACACCATTTTCTATGTAGAAGATATGTTGCAGATGGAAGCAGCAGCAGGGCTTTCCCTTCCTTCGTCGTGCCGCCCCCTCCCGCGTGAGGGTCCTGGCCAAGTATATATAGACGTAGCCTAGGGTTGATGCGTCAGTCGACGTCCAGGATGGCGCCGCCGAAGTTTGTTGCGTGAGTTCGGGACTCCACGAGATATCTGGGAGGGCCGTTTGCTGATCGATGTTTATCGTTGGCTGCAGCGTCCAGGATTAGCACGACGTGCTGGCCGCGTATCTCTGCATCCATATCTCGTGCATACAGGCACGAGCATAGCAACGCTAACTGGATTGCATGGGGGCCTTGGCAAGTTTAGGGCCCACTGCTCATTCAAATGTACGTGAACACTTCGAACATTTTCTACTACTGCATACTACTAGCCATTTTGTACACTGCAGTCTTTATCTCAAACTTGAAAGATCTTACGGGAATTCAGCGCGCATTGCGTGAGACGCATCGGCCGTGTCAATTGAGTTGGGAAGGGGTCGTGCCATTAGCAGATTATCTTCAGAGTTGCCGCGTATATCTATGGCCGTGTCTATGCGTATACGGATGGATGTATCCCATGACCATGTACCATGCAACGTTGGAGTTTATTGGGCCAGTACGTTTTACCAGATTTGGGCCCACAAGTCATGAACGTGTATGTACATGCCTAAAATTAACATTTATCATACTTTTCTAGAATTATCACCCATGCATTCTTACTATCCATAGGCATATGACATATTTGTTAAAAATTGCGTCAAAATCTCATAGTACACTGATCGTGTTGGAATAATCTCTTTTTTTTTTTGAGATTATTCCATGTGTTGGAATAATCTCTTTTTTTTTGAGATTATTCCTTGTGTTGGAATAATCTGAACACATGGAATAAGACAATGTTAAGAGACAAGACCATATTAGCCCCATAATTTTTTTGAACAAATATGAATAAGAGGTAAATTGTTAATCAGATGGAAAAATCTATAATACATTCGTAGGCTACTTGAACGTTCTATTTCCCACCTATAAGGGAGACTTGGTGTCAGATACCTATTTTCCAGGTACCCGATACATACGCGCCGTATTCGAACGACGGCGTGGACAGAAGACCCCACATGGGGAGGGAAAACGGGACGCTGGGCCCACATTGCGGTCCCAATACGGCAGGAGGTGCAGCGATTACCCTCTGCGTAAAAGTCTCCATTCCCTGCGGCCCACCAAAGGGTTCGTTCGTACAAGGCAGCGTGGCTGCTACTACTCCGCGCAAGACCACCGTGGACACCCCGTAAAAAGGCCCTGACTCGAGCGAAGCCACCCCGCCCGACCCCGCGCCGTCGGGGTCGTCGGCCACCGCGGAGTCGAGCGACCGTCCCATCCAAACTCCGGCCAGCCGTCGTCCATCATCCGTTCTCCCCAGTAGTGGTTTGGAACAACGGAGGGGCTCGATTTGAACTATCTCCGACCCCGGCGGTCGGGAATCGAGCACAGGAACGGCGGGGGCGCCCCGGTCAACCTTGGGCGTACAACCAGCCGATTCAGGATAAAAGTCTGCTCCGCATTAACTCCTGGACGGTGGGAAAGTACGTTGTGCCTGGCGTACGGGGAGTGGGAGCGTCGCATCAAGACAGGGTGTGACGCGGAGGACGCATGCACCAAGTACACTACACAGTCGCGAACAGCATGCGGAGTGACTCCCCCCTAACTCTACAGTCATAGCAGTCCATAGCGTCGCAACAAGCGAAACACAGTGCCGTTCAGGAATGGGCACCCCACAGTACTCGGACAAGACATGGTCGACATCGTTGCACGACTTGGAGGGAAGGCTGCAAAAAAAGCCATCGGACCCGAGGAGGACGCCCGACTCCACCTCCACCGTCTTTCATTCATCGCTCTCTCTTTCTTTTCTTTTTCTTTCATATGTAACCCCATTGTAACCGCCTTTCCTTTACGTATAAAGGAAAGACTGGGCCGGGGGGAGGAAGGAGCATTCTTTTCTCACACTCAGACACTCACGAAAACGCACAATCACTAGGCAGAGACTTAGGAGCGCATCCCTCTCTCGCCCAGGCTTGTAACCCCTACTACGAGCAATCCAAAGAGAACCACGAACTGGACGCAGGGCACTTTCCGGCCTGAACCAGTATAACCCTTGTCTCAATCACTAACACACCGATCGCTGTCGAGTTATGCACAAATTTACTCGTCGGCAAGTTACCAAACACCGACACTTGGTGATTGAACAAAGACATAACATAGAATCAACAAGGTATCTAAAAGCTCATTAAAGTGATCCTGGGTAGAACTACTTATAGATTAACTCTATACATGCCAAACACTTAGCAGCACAGTACAAAACAACAAATAACCAAGAGTGATGAGAAATAGAATGAACCTCTTGGGTGAGGGTTAGGCGGTTATTCTATCGCGATAGAAAATGGTATTACGATTGCGATCTAGTGAGTCGGTATGGCAATCCTACCATACACATCAATCGGCCACTGTAATTGTAACATCCCAAAAATTTAAAGCAAAACAAGGGAATAAAAATCACTCCAAATTTAAATTTTTGCCTACATCTTACCTTGCAATAATTTTTCCAAAATAAAAATTCACTAAAAATTCACATCTAGTTTGAATATGAGATTTGTGAAATATAAAACTCATGCTCAAGTGTTTTGCTTCCATTTAAAAATGCACTAAAAGTTTGAACATTTTTTGAATTTTACAACAAATAAAATAAATGTGTGCCAAGTCTAGAAAATTT